>JAEIIG010032897.1:0-18284 GCA_018904695.1 Drosophila parvula | reverse complement strand
TAGTTTAATTCCCAGTGTATCCTTTGCATGCGTTAAACCAAAAAGTTGTAAATCTTCCAACTTACGTTTAGTGCAACAAAGTCGCGTTTTCATATGATGAACGTAAAAGAGAAAGCAACAGAAACAGCAAAAAAAAAATAAGAAGAAACTTTACTCACACATGCAGGCGGAGAAAGTGAAGAAAGTTAAGGGGAGGAAGAGGCAAGAAGGGAGACAGCCGCAGAGGAAGAGAATGGCACAGGCAGAGGCAGAGGCAGAGGGCAGTTACAGAGAGCGGCGGGTAACGGTTAAGTTAGTGCCAAGGAGAAGGAAAAAAAAAAGCGCCGAGCTCAACAGAATTCCATGCTGGCGACGAAGATGTTGTTAAAATAAAATAGAAGCGAAGGCGAACGCAGGACGACGGGCAATAAAAAGTGCGTAAGGAGAAAATAGAAAATGACAGAGAGCGAGCCCAGAGAGGGAGAGGGCGACAGGGCAGGCAGTAACAACAACAACAACGATGACGATGTCGAAATTAATACGAAGGAATCACATTAAAACTTCCACAAGGAGCCAGAAACAAGCAGGCACAAGGCACAAGGCACAGCGGCGGGCCAGGCCAGGCCGGGCCGGGCCGACTCCTTGAAGCTCTCGCCAGACGACGAAGCTTTCGGTTGGGTTAAAGACGAAACATATTGTGCGTAGACGCCAGCGAAAAGGACGAACAGGACGCACACCAACGCCACCACCACCACCAACACACACAGACAACGTGTTTAGGTTTAAGTGTTTTGCTGCTGCAGGTTGATGACGGGGGTTGGATTCGGGATTTCGGGATTCGGAATTTTGGATTCTCGCAGACAGATAGACACGCATACTCCCACATGCACACACACACACGCACAGAGTGCCGCTAAGCGGAGCAATTCCAACAACTCCATTTGTGTGTGTGTGTGTCTGCTTAGAATAAAGGTATACACGCACACCACGTTTTTCCATTTCGGCTCTTTATTATGTCTACTCAAATGCTAAATCGAACAGGACGAAAAAGGAGGTAGGCGGGGGGGCCCAGGCGAAAGCGAAAGCGAAGCGAGGGCAAAGGAGAGGCCAACTAGGGAAGGACAATAACATCTGAGACAGTCGGCAATCGGAGTAATCATCATAAACAACACTGAGGCAGGTCGAACTCCACAAAAGCGAAATTTATTGATATTGGTATTTCTTTTGCCCAACAACAGGCTCAATCTGGGCTATAATTTAAATATTAAAATTAAAAGGGAGACAAAGGGAGAGTGCTTGCGTATTTATTTATCGCAAGCCATTTGCAAAATTTAAAGCAAATTAGAATGAAAACTATTCTTATAGCTTGTAATGCTAAAAAGTTATTTAAATATATACATACATAAAAGGCACACGAACTTTATTTAACTTTATATGATCATAATGGAATTGAATTAAGCGAAAAGTATGTTCTAAATGCCTTCACAAAAAATAATCAAATTAATTTTGCATACTTTCAGACGCCCTTTGAATTGTTTTAAAATGCACAGCGATTTTGTTACTTGTACAATTTGTGTTCCATATAAAAAAGTAACTCCCTTCAACAGTTTAATTCACAGAACAATAAATCGCATAAAATTCAAAACCCAAAGATATTTATTTATTTATAACGAATAACCATAGCTTCCTAAAACTTTCCACCTTCAGTCTCTTTTATTTTATTTATCAATCGATTAAATCTATTTATTTATTAAATATATTGCTAGAGGGTAAATGTAAGAAAAAAAACAACCTACGAGAATTTTCCAAGCGGATTTACCTATTAATAATACTGATAAGCAAATAATTGGCCCGAAGCTAAGAAAAGTTGCTATTGTTTCACCTGAATATAAAATATATATTATTATAAAAGACTTTAAACCTTAATTTAATAGTAACATAAATAACAGCGACTTTATATCGATGTCTCACTTAGCTGAAGGAAATAATGAAAATGTATATCAAGCAACGTACAAAGCATAAATAGGATTTATATTTCATTCCATCAAAGACAGAGATTACTTATTAGGACGTAGGCACTGCCACGGCCGTGTAATAAATTGGCTAATAAATTCGATTCGTTAATTAACTTATGTGTGTACGTAGGCTTAGTAAGTTATTAGCTCGATTCTTGACAAATTCGGTGCCATTTGTTGAGCATAAAACTAGTTGGATTGATAAGGTCTAATTAAATGATATATAGATCAAATACCTGACCAAGGATTACTGAATAACGAACAAATTAATGTATTTTCGGGGCTATATTTCATTCTGCTAGCTCAATATCAATGTGTTTGTCTAAATCATTTAGTTTTTGGTGTTTATTGAGTAGAAAAAAACCTCTTAACCCCAAACACTTACTTTTAGAAAGCAAAAACTACTTTTACCTTACTCAATATTATTTTAAAATAAACATAAGCAAATCAAAGAGTAATTGTGAACCTCTTTTAATAATATTAGACTGAATGGATGTATGTACATGGGGCAGCCTTAATAAGCTTTTCTTGTGAACTTCCACCCTGTGGGATTCCCTTATCTGGGACCTTTAACAGGCTTAAAGCCGTTGCTTGGCCTTTCCCGCTAAAGGCGACATATTCGAGCTCCCTTCGGTCGTATCGTGTTACCAACGCTACCAAGGATGTGGAAGGAAGAAAGCCCCGCCCCGCCATCGCCGAACAACTATCGATGGGCTGTGCGGCCCAATTTTTAAACTACATGCCCTAAAATGTGAACTAGGCGTAGTCAAGCAAAATGATTGATGAAAAATCTGCGTGTGTACACAACTTGCCACTCAACACACACACACACACAGAGCTGCAAACACACACACACACAGAGATACGCACATATACATGACCACTTACGCCCACTTAGACACGCCGCGTTCTGGTTGCTTTTTGTATTTTTTTTCTCCTTCTTTTGCCCCCCTATGTTATGTGTGTGTGGCAGTTGTTAGTTTGGCAGCAAAAGTTTTCTTCCCTTTTTGGCCAAATTGAATGATAAGGAGGCTAGGGGGAGCTCCAGAAGGATCTCGAGAAGGATGTGAGAGGAAATGACTAAAAGAAAACTTTTTCTTTCCTTTTTTCGGGGCCAAAACTGATTGATAGCAGTGCAAATGTTAATTGCATAAGGAAAGCGTAGGAAAATCAGAAAATCAACCACAAAACTGCAATTTTATATCAAAGAGGGAGAGAGAGCGACAGCAATCTCGGGCAAAATGGATGAGCAATTTAAGTTGTGTACAATTAAATTTTAATTATCGCAGCAACAACGCATCTGCTGGCGATTTTCCCAATCGCTGCCACTTTCCCCAAAACGAAAAGCCACAAAAATGTGCTTTTGAAATTGCAATGAAATTGCGCTTAAGTTGGATCCAATAAAACAATCCGTCAAAAGCTTACTTTAACCGAAAAGAAAAAGAGGAAATAAATTGAAAAAAAAAAAAGAAAGAAGAGAGGCGAGGCGCAAGCCAGGCAAAAAAATGTGCAAGCAAGTGGAACTAAGGGAGACGAGGGAAATCGCCTGGGATTTCCCTCTGCCAGCCTGGGAAAATTGCTTCGATTCGTGGCGAGATAACTGTCAGAAGCAACAGTTTATAAGCCAAAATACACTGCACACTGCACTGCCTTCACGTTTGGCTTCAACTTTATGTATTTGTGCCAAGAATTTTGCTTATTTGGCCATTTTATCACTAACCGTATTCAATAATTTCCTTCCATTTTTATTTTTTGTGGCCGCAAGCCACAAAACGAGATGAGATTTAACAAGCAAACTGAAAACAAACGGAGGGAAAACAACACATACACACACATATTTTTTTGGACTAATAAAACCAAGTCTGTGGCTTACATTTCTCAGTTTTTTTTTTTTTTCATTTTTGCAAATACCAAAATTGTACGAACAATTCCCAAAATCGCAGGCAGACACAGGGCAGGACATTCAGCCAAGGGGACGCAAGGATGTGGTGGAACAGGCGCAACAATTATGAGAAATGTTTGAGTGGGGAAAATCGTAGCATACTTTTAAGCTGTTGCACCACAGAACGAGTGCATTGGTTTGGTTGTTGGGGAAAACGAAATAACGACAAGCGGAAAAACCAGAAAACAGAAAACGGTAAACGGAAAACGAACGGAAAAGCAAGAGTGGAAAAGTGAAAAGGCAGCAGAGAGCAAGGTGTGGAAGCAACAATTTTTTACTCGGTTCTGTGTTTACCTTGATTCGTTTAAGCAAACATTTTTAATTGCATTCGATTTAATTCAATTTTTGTTTAGTGCCATTTTTAGCTGGATTTTAACGCTGCTTGTTGTTTATGTGTATTAAATTTCTTTAATTTTTAGTTGTTGATGAACACACACACGCACTGACACTTACACACACACACTGTGATACGCGCGGGAGCTGCCGCAAAGGAGTCGATTTTTTGGTAAGTAAATAGGAGTTTCTGCACACGCACTCGACGCTCCTTTGTTTGCGCTGTTGAACCTACAACTTCTCCTTCTCCGCCACCTCGATTGGATTTGGGTTCAGTTCAGTTCAGTTCAGTTCAGTTCACAGTTCGATTTCGACTTCGATATCAATGGGCTTCCCCGCTAATTTCCCTCTCTGCACAGGCAGCTGGACTTAACGGTACACACAGCACACGCCGAGGCAGGCAAATGCAAATGGCGGCAGCGTCCGGAGAAAGTGCGTCCTGTCTGGTTGTACCCTAACGACTTAATGCGCTCAACGCAGCTTTTCACACGGCCATGGACCCACGACGAACCACGCAGCATCCACAATCGCTCAATCCGAAGCGGAAAAGCGGAATACGAAGCTTCCAGCCGAGCGCAAACGAAGCGAGCATCTTGAGTGAGTTTGCCCACGCCGAATGAGTGTATCTCCCATGGCCTGTATATGTATGTGAAGTGCCCCAGTCCCCTGGCCTTTCGTCACTCGCACTCAAAGCGAGTGAAAGCTGCGACTGGAATGTTTACAGTCGAGTGACGAGCAACAGTGAGCGTGGGCAGCTGTAGAAAGCGGCAGGCTGACTGCCAATGGTCAATGTCTCTATACCAGCAAAAATAATGGACATCGAAACGGACACAGTGAAGAGGCACTCAGAAAAATATTGAGGTAATCATGCGGACTATTTAAAGAATACTTTAGTACCCAAGAAAAATGTCAAAGATGGTGAGAAAGGATTTTGCTAGTATGGTTTCTTTATAGGTTTATAACCGAAAATTATGCTTTTTCGAGATTATTCTTTCTAGAACACATGGAACTTATTTTCTATTCAACGGATGTAAGTGGACAATGCATGTATGTAAATGGCCCTTGCAACACCAAGCACGTGCTTGTTTGGGTTAGGTGTTATTAAGCGCGATAGGAGAAATTATAGGTAAAATTTGCGAGGAATTTAACTACTGGCGTGCTGTCTGAATGTTTGCTTGGAGGCGTACTAAGTTGGTTAAAATTAAAGTTATTAGTTTAGGAGGGCTATCTACGCTTGAGATTATAGGGTACATATCATTAAAATTAGATAATTCCTTAGAGAGATAATTTTAAATAAATATATGCAATAATAAAGTATTACAAAAGCTTGAAGTTTGATAATTAAAATTAAAAGAAAATAGAAAATCAATTTATTAACTCAATAAATACATATTTAAAATAAAGATAAACACCAACTAATACGGTATGTAATTAATTTCTCGCGGTGCAGTCATTCCCGGTGACGAACCCTAATTAATGAGCGACAAGTGTGCCAGACACGGGGCTTCAAGGAGCCGTAACTCTCGGATGAAGCTTTAGTTGATGACTGTCTAATATTTTAGTGAGTAGGAAAAAGGACAGGCGACAGCTGCACCGATTTATAAAAAGACCCGCCCAAAAATCGACACAGTGGGCTATTTTGATCCAGGAATCCAGTCCTTAAAGTAAAATCCACAATCATTTTTGACCTTGAAAAAATCACAGAACATCCGATGGCCCCACTGTACGTTCATGAGCTTATGGAAGGGCAACTTACCACCGAGCATGAATTATAGAAACCAATAAAATTAAGTGCATTAATTTGTATTGTTGTTCGTTCAGAATGGAACTTGGCAGTGCCAAAGCCAAGGGCAAAATAATCAAACCTGGCAAAAACGGGTACAGGATTATATTTGATGCATGCAACACACTTTTGTGTGCAGCAGCTGCACAAGCATTTAAATGCCGCCGGGCAGCTTACATTCATTCAGATGTTTGTGTTGTGCTGGGCCATCCCAAATGGAATACACAATAATAGCCGTCCTTTGATTGCATTAATTGACATTTAAACGGATTAACCAAGATGCGGGACAGGCTAACCGAATTGTACTAATTGGTAAAGGTTTATTAAACACATGAGAGAAACACTAAATAATTCAACTTAATAATCATTTTATCAAGATTTATTATTGGACATCCACAAATATAATTTGAAAAAAGTGACCAATAACAAAGCCTTTAGAGATTCTTTTAATAAAAATCTAGTCTCAAATTTACCTTGAACCATTAACGTTCAAATAAATTAATAAAACCTTTTTCCCCATCATATGTATATTCTAGCCATTTGAATTTAATAAAAACTTTGCGCAATATCGGTATATCGGTAAAGCCCTTGAATGTGAATGTGCCCGAATTTCACTTCTCAAAACTTGGTATTTAGGCAGCCGGTGCTTGACTGTCACACCAAAAAGCCGGCGTGGTATATTCTAACTATCTTTCTTCCGGTCACCTTGTCATAAAGTCGTGCGAATTTTTGGAAAAATGTCGAACGAAACTAAAATCGACCTATCCGGTGATGGTGGCGTTCTTAAGCAGATCCTGCGAGAGGGCCAGGGTACGGAGACGCCGCACACTGGCTGCACGGTGTCGCTGCATTACACCGGCCGCTTGGTGGACGGCACCGAGTTCGATTCGAGCGTCGCCCGCGAGCCCTTCGAATTTCCGCTCGGCAAAGGTGAGTGAAGAAGGCTTTAAATTGAGAGTTCTGGAAACTTCCAGCTCTATCCTTTTCTTTCTGTGTGTGTCTTATTTCCGCAGGCAATGTGATCAAGGCCTTCGACATGGGGGTGGCCACAATGAAGCGCGGCGAACGTTGCTTCCTCACGTGTGCCCCGAATTATGCCTACGGGGCTGCCGGCAGCCCACCCGCCATTCCACCAGATGCTACTCTGATTTTTGAGGTATGTACAGCCCTATCTTTGGTTGAAGCATTACAGAAAGATCACCTAGAATATATTCAAATTCAAGTTTCATTGATTTCCCATCGATTAGCTTTAGGCCCTTGCCAATATTATGGCAAGACCTTAATTATTTTAGTACTAAAGTACAAAGAAATATCACTTATTTTTAGCTGGAGATGCTGAATTGGAAGGGTGAGGATCTGAGTCCCAATCAGGATGGCAGCATTGATCGCACCATTCTGGAGGCCAGCGATAAGAAGCGTTCACCCAGTGATGGTGCCTTCGTCAAGGGTAAGCCCTATCACCATTCTGCGGTTTACCATATATTATGCGGTATTCTGAAAACCCATACATATAGCTCACATTTCTGGCACTTTCGAGGACCGCGTCTTCGAGGAACGAGATGTGGAGTTCGATTATGGCGAGGGCAGTGCCATTGGCATTATCGAGGGTGTGGAGATTGCACTGGAGAAGATGAACATAGGCGAGACTTCCAGGTGAAACAGTTTAGCAAAAAAGCTTATTAAGAGCCCTAGAAGTAAAACTGAAAATCCTGCTACTCCCCTTAGAATCAAGATCCAGTCAAAGTACGCCTTTGGCGACAAGGGAAGTGAGGAATTCAAAATCGCACCCAACTCCACCGTTGAATATACGGTAAAGCTCATTGACTGCGGCAAGAAGCTGGAGGAGTGGAAGCTGAGCGACGAAGAGCGCCTGGCAGAGGCCAAGGCGTACAAGGAGAAGGGCACAAACTATTTCAAGAAAGAGAACTGGGCACTGGCCATCAAGATGTACAACAAGTGTAAGAGCCTGCTGCCCACCACTGCCGATACCAACGAGGAGGTGAAGAAGGTCAAGGTGGCCACACACAGCAATATTGCGCTGTGCCACCAGAAGTCCAACGATCACTTCGAAGCCAAACAGGAGGTGCGTATAGGTATAAGACCCCGAAATCTATTAATTCATAACGAATTTGTATGATTTATCTAGTGCAACGCCGTTCTGGCTCTGGATGAGAGCAATGTGAAGGCTCTCTATCGTCGCGGTCAGTGCAATCTGACCATCAATGAGCTAGATGATGCTCTCGAGGATTTCCAAAAGGTACACCATCAATTATTCAGTGCGCATGCCGTTTATTTAATCCCTCCATCGATTAGGTAATTCAACTGGAGCCTGGAAACAAGGCAGCTGCCAACCAAGTAATCATCTGCAAGCAGAAGATTAAGGATACCAAGAACAAGGAGAAGAAGCTCTATGCCAACATGTTCACCAAACTGGCTGCCAACGATAAAGAGGTACTGCCGACTTCTATAACCACTGAATAAAAAAACCAAATAAAGTACAAAAATCTCATCTCTTTCATCCGTTGCGTTGTATCCTTCCTTTCCTGACCCAACACTTAGGAAGAACCGCTGCGTGAAACAGATGTGCTGAGCAAGTGCGGCGAGTGGTCCGAAGAGGATGCCAAGCGTGAAGCCGAACTAACGCTGGAACGCGACAATATAATCATGATCTAAAGCGGACGATCGTCTTAGTGCTTTAATTATTATTATTATTATTACCCCCAGGGCTTATAGTCCCACATCGAAAATCCAGTAAATATAATGAAGAAATGCTTATTATACGAAATACATAAATAAAATGCTAATAAGTCGTAGTCAAATACCTCGCGGCAGCAGTTGAATGCTCGGTCTTGTCTCCCTGTCCCGCAACCAAAGCGGTGATGTAGGCACCTGGGCCTTCACGTACTCTGAGGCCTTGAAACAGTATCCAGAGCAGAATTTCTTGCGCTCTGTAAGATCGTATACTTTGTTCTTCGACGCGCTGATGGCGTACTTTTGCTTGGGAACCCTAAATTGGATAGTTCCTGATCAAACTTAACCTTTCAGGTATTGCTAATCGACTCATTTACCTTTCTAGGAGATTGGAGCATAGCGGATAGCCGCATAGTTTGTTTATATCCCGCTCGTCCACGACATCTGCGTAATTTGGCGGACCAATCTCCCAGAGCTGTAATTATAGGCATTTTGATTGCTAAGCCTTTTCATGTCTCATTAAATTTGCATTATTTTTACCAGAGCCAGGAACTCGGCTTCCGGTATTCCCGGCTCCATTAGCCGCACCACAACAGCATGGGCCCGCGCTAATGCCGCGCGTTTTTTCACAACCGCCGCGATAAGCTGTTGCCTGCAATGCAAATTCATATAAAAAAGTAATTGAATATTTATGTATTGTAATTTTACCTCAGTTGCTCGCCCTTTTCCGTCATTTCCTTTGCAATTTTGCAATTTTAATTTGACAACAAATGGGTCTATTGTGCTGCACCGAATTCGATAAGTATTAGTGATGATCAAAAAGTGATAGCAGGGGTATTCGTTGGGTCTTGGTCAGCTGTTCTCATCCACTTGGTATTTTTCAGTGTTTGAAAATCGGGGCACACTATTCTAAAATCAACAAACAAAAATAGGCTATATGTTTCATTTTCATAAATTACAAGGGCATAGCCATGCCAATATTCCTTTTGAAATATGGAAAATCATGCCAAGGAAGAGAAGTGCCCACTGAAGGAAGAAATCTGTGAAATGTCTGACTGCGACAGCATGAACTTGAATTGCGACCAGAAAATGGGAGCTCAAAACAGTCATAACAAAGTGAAAAAGGAGCACATCGACGATTGTATAGAGAATCGCGAACTACAGATAGTCCAAACAGATCATATTCAAGTCAAGAACGAGCCACTTGAGGAAGACCATCAATCGGTACATGGTAGTAAATGGTCTGTCTGTGAAATTGATGAGTGTGACATCGACATAAAATGCGAGGAATACGAAGATAATTTGAATCAAACAGATGATTATTGTGGTGATATTATTGATAACGATGAGGAATATCCAGTGAGAGCTCCAAAAATATCGTACAACTGTCCCCACTGTCAGAAGGTATTTCACCACAAAGGACATTATCAGGGACACATCCGGACCCACACGGGAGAAAGACCCTTCAAGTGTTCCCACTGCCAAAAGGGGTTCTCACAAATAGGAAATCTTCAGTTACACATCCGAACCCACACACTTGAACGACCCTACAAGTGTTCCCACTGTCAGGAGACTTTCTCGCGAAACGGACATCTTCAGCGACACATCCTGTCTCACACTGGAGAGCGTCCTTACAAGTGTTCAGACTGCCCCAAATGCTTTATGACAATTGGCGACCTCAACCGACATATCCGGAAACATACAGGAGAACGACCTTACAAGTGTACCCACTGCCAGGAAACTTTTTCACTGAGCCAAAGTCTTCACCTACACATTCTGTCTCACACCGGGGAACGTCCCTATAAATGTTCCGACTGCCCGAAGTCCTTTTTGATAAGCGGAGACCTTAAGCGGCACATTCGAACACACACAGGAGAACGACCTTACGAGTGTTCCCACTGTCAGGAGACTTTTTCACTAAAGCATCATCTCCAGCTACACATCCGGACCCACACAGGAGAGCGACCTTTTAAGTGTTCACAGTGTGAGAAGTCTTTTTCGTTAAAGCAAACGCTAACTCGACACATCCAGACACACACAAGAAAGTCTACCTTATAATAGATCCGACTGCCGGACGTCTTCAAGACCTTAACCGTTACAAGAAATTAGTGTTGTAAGTGTGAATTTGGGGAAAACTTAAACTCGACCCGAGAAATGTGCTACAAGTAATTATTGTAAACAATTTTTTTTTGTTATTATTATGTTATAACAAAATAAACACATTTTTTATTCGGTTTTAGAATAAAAAGTAAATACTGAATTTAGAAATAAGTGTCTTTTGTATATAATTAATACAAATTGTACCACGCTGAGGCATGATTTAGAAAATAAATTGAATGAAATCCTCATTTCCTCCGAACTAAGAATTCCCTTATCATATATTTCAGAGCTTCTTGGTATATTTCCAAGTTGGAACGGCGGGCACACTATTCTGCATAAACAAACAAAATAAGCAATCTTGTTAGTCTGCATGATGGAAAAACATTTCAAGGAAGAGAAACTCCTACTAAAGAAAGAAATCTTCGCAATGTCTGCAGAATTAAAAACTGAAGAGGTTCGTTACAAAGAGAAATTAGAAGATATCAAGCAAGATTTTATAGATAATCTAGAATCAAAAAGAGACGAGTTTTATGATCATGTTCCAGTGAAGAACGAGCCAATTGATGAAGACACATCCGAGGAAGAGCACCTACAGAATTCCGACTGTAATATTGGTGAGTGTGACGTCGAAATAAAATGTGAGGAATTCGAAGATATTTCGAATCAAAAAGATTATTACTGTGATGATATGATTGATGGCGATGATAAAGACAAGAAGAAAAATCCACTGAAAGTTGAACGACCTCACAAGTGTTCACACTGTCCGAAGACTTTTGTTATAAGCGCAGGGCTTAAGCGACACACGCGGACACAACACACGGGAGATCGACTTTTCAAGTGTTCCCACTGCCAAAAATCGTATGTGACAAGTGGAGAATTTATTCGACACACCCGGACACACACAGGAGAACGTCCTTTCAGGTGTTCCCACTGCCAGAAATCGTTCGCACAAAACGCAGCTCTTCAAGTGCACATCCGGACGCACACAGGAGAACGTCCTTACAAGTGTTCCGACTGCCCAAAGTCATTTCCACTAAAACATCATCTCCAGCTACATATCCGGACCCACACTGGAGAACGTCCATACAAGTGTTCCGACTGCGAAAAATCGTATGTGACAGGGGGAGAACTTATCCGACACATTCGGACACACACAGGAGAACGACCTCACATGTGTTCCCACTGCCAGAAAACTTTTCTTTCAAGCGGAGAACTTATCCGACACACCCGGACACACACTGGAGAACGTCCACACAAATGTTCCGATTGCCCAAAGTCGTTTTCACTAAAGCATACACTGCAGTTACACATCCGGACGCACACAGGGGAACGGCCCTTTAAGTGTTCCCACTGTCAGAAATCTTTTCCACAAAACGCAGCTCTTCAAGTACACATCCGCACCCACACAGGTGAAAGACCTTTCAAGTGCTCCCACTGTCAGAAATCTTTTCCTGCAAACAGAACCCTTATGCGACACATCCGAACACACATAACAAAAACGACTTCTTAATATTTTATGAACAATAAACAATAAATTGGTCGATCGGACTGTTCATCATAGCTAGTTTCTTAGCCTTAACTTATTTCTTATTATATTTTCACTATTTACTATTTTACTATTTATTTAAAATTTCATCGCTTATTAATTTAAACACGAACACAGGAGATTGTCCTTTTAGGTTTTTCACAGCCATTAATCTTTCACACAAAACGCAGCTCTTCAAATACACATCCAGAGACATACGGAGAATTTATGCGAACACGCACTCATGAAGAACTTTCTTTTAAGTGTTCCCACTGCCAGAAATTCATCCAACGCACAAGTTGAACCATTTATTTTGCAAAAAAAAAAAAGGATCACATACACCACACACTTAAGACCTCATCTTAATGGACCTCGATTATAAAACGTAATATAAATCAAAATAAAATCCTATTTTAATAAGTTTTTAGAATAATAAGATACATATAAAAAAATAACAATATTAAAAAATAAAATAATATAAAAATGGACACCTTTATACAGTGTCATACTTTTGTATTATTAACTAAAGCTAAAATACAGTCCCACATTTCGACAATGGGGTATTGTCGATAACGATAAATTAACCATTTATCCCGCATAACATTGGGTCACACTGTTTTCGTAAATGTAAACAGAAGGCAAATTGATAAGAAAAATGGTTTGCGAAAAGTGCGAGGCCAAATTGTCCAAAGTATCTGCCCCAAATCCCTGGCGAACGAGCACCGCCCCCGCCGGCGGACGAAAAATCAACGAGAACAAGGCCCTATCCTCGGCACGTGAGCGTTACAATCCCATAGGCACTACTTTGGCACCTTGCCGGTGAGACAATCAACAGAAGCTATTTATGTATGAAAATAACTTAAGAGAACGTATTTTCTTTACCAGAATTTGCCGTCAAAAGGTGCACCAGATGGGTGCCCACTACTGCCAGGCATGCGCGTACAAGAAAGCCATCTGCGCCATGTGCGGCAAGAAGATCATGAACACCAAGAACTACAAGCAGAGCTCAACGTGATGTCATTTATCGAAGAATACGCTTAAGCCTAACCTAGCCATAGAAAAACTAATAATAACAATAATCATAGAATCATATATAGTAGTACAAAAAGTGTTACCAGTTAAGTCTCTGTTGTGGCCGTCTTTTCCCGCTGTTCTCGGCGCCGCTTGGCACTCTGTATTTGAGTAGAGTAACTGAGGGCATCCTTGTCGAATTCCAGTGGCATGATACCCAGATCACCACAATAACGATTCTTGGCAATCTGCAGGTATTTCTTCCCCCTCACCGACGTCAGCCTCTTATCCTGGATGATCAGAACGTTGTCTGCCTCTTGTGTGGCCTTTGCCGTTCCAAAAACCGAGCTGGTGGTCAGCTCGTCCTCTTGCCGCTCTTTGCGCGGATGCATGACCAGCGTGACATGGACGTTGTGTTTGGTGGCGAAGCCCCTAAAGGCTGCAATTATCGCATCCTGCTCCCAGAACTTGTCGCCGCGATACGTGGATACTCCCATCATGAACTGCAGGTTGTCAATAATCACATGCATCACGTCGTGCACATAGGATGCGTGCTCGATGGCCTCTAGCACCGGTTTGAGCGGCTGCTGACCATGAAAGGTCATAAAGTAGAGTGGGAGGCGCTCGAATTCCTCGGCCCAATGGTTAAACTCCTGCAGTTTGTCGTCCAACGGATATCCAACATATTGACGTAACAGAGTGGCCGCCAGGCGGGTGTTGCGGATCTCAAAGGACCCCCACAAGGTGCTCACGCCCTGCATGGCCAGATCAAGGGAGTACTCGCTCATGAAGGTAGTCTTGCCACTTCCCGTGGGTCCCGTAAGGATGGTTAACTCACCTCTCCTATGGCCCTTAAGCAGCTTGTTCAGCACCGGGAATCGTTTCCACTTTACCCCATTCACCTTCTCGATGTTCTGCAGCTCGCTGAGGATGTCATTTCGCATCGCTCCAAACGTGGTTATCGCCTTGTGTCGCACTGGTGTCGCCTTGGCGACAATGTGACGCAGATTAAGACGACGACGGAGAGCCAAGTGCGGCGCTGGTTCTGTTTCCGTGGGTCGGATCAACAAGCACCGTCGCTCATCCATTTTCAGAGCAAATGCTCGAGCGGCGTCCCAGCTGTGACTGGCATCATAGTGTAGCCAGAATACTAGCTCCTTGAAGCGCTCCAAGCCGGGCAGGCACTCCTGTGGCAGTATATTCAACCCGTAGGGCAGGCAGACAATGCAATCTAAAACATATTGTAGAGGGATTAAACAACATTATATTTAAATTGTGTTATACTTTCTTACGCGTTTCAATGTTTTGTGTGGCGAGCACAATAAAGTCAATAAGATTGCTGACAAGAATAGATTTGGTCTTATTTCCGGCTCCATGGATTAGGAGCCCTGAGCTGGAGCTGCCCTGGAAGGTCTCCTCACTTCGATCGTGCAAATGGAGCACTTTCTCGCCCACAACTTCTTGCGACGCATTACGCAACTTGAAGGCCAACAGCTGCTTCTGCGGCTCCCATTGCGCCCCGATGGCGCTCAGTTGACCGGCGTCTTTCAGACCTTTGATGCCCAGAGACTCGCAGGCTTCTGCGGTTACATCGATGAGGTGGGGAAAGCGGGATTTGTAGAGCGGTTGCTTTTGCGGTTGCCTTTTGTAGCCAACCGGCGGGGGCAGCTGATACGCTGCCAGAGCATTTGCCAGCGAAGTCTTCACATCGCAGTTCGGGCAGATAAAGGCGCCTGAAGGGGAAATGGATACATCACCATCTACATATGTCAAGATTAGTAGAGACTGTACACGCACCAGTCCGCTTGTTTACGTAAGCCAGCAGGCCTTGGTCCTTGATGGCCATTGCTGGCGCCTGCCTGTTGCGTTCACATAACCGGCACTCCAGCTGCAAGCACGTGTACCCGTCCTTGTGGGGCAAATTGATCTGTCGCAGTTGGCGCTTAAAGTCCACATACTCCTTGGGGTCCAGCGTGCACTCGGCCAAATTTGTGTCCACTTTGGTGGCATAGTTCTCCCACCAAACCCGTGATTTGTTTTTATTTATTTGGAGCAGCGGTTTGATTAAACCGGCGCGTCTCATTTTCTACGCTATCGATATCGAAACATATCGACGTGCAATTGGGGCTGGTAGTCAGGCGCTTAATTTTAAATCTTCATTGCGAAATATCCTTTATATAAATTAAAATTAGTTTGTTATAACACAACCGTTTTTGGCATCCAAATAACGTAAGAGTTGCCAAGCGTATGCGTTTTCGAAACGAAAAGCAATCAGAATCAGCGAAAACTATGCAAACTAAACCAACTCACCCATATATTAATATATGCAATAAATTAAACACATGAACTTAAATTAAACGAACATTTAAAAAGTCATGGCTTAACTAAAGTGCTTATGAAATCTTTACTAGAATCGAAATGTAGGCTTCAACACAGTGTGAAGAATTCTGTTTTGTTCAAAGGCTAAGTTTTAGCATTTTATCGTTTATAAACATTAAAACAAGGAGACATTTTTATTTATATAAGATTTATTTTTCCAATAATTTTTCTGCGTTGAAGAATTTTCTACGGATCAGCAAAATTAGAAGACAGCCAATCTGAAATAAAACAAAGATAATGAATTAGTTCTTGTAAATGAAGGTGTACGAAATATTAAATTTCTGCTAAATAAGTCAGACGCCAAAAGCCATCCTTGGGCCGTAGCCCTCTGGTGGAAACCGCAAAAGGTATTTGAAGAAATCATCATTAAGACACATTAACTAATTACTAAATAATGAAATACACACCATGCAGGGCGGCATTACACATGTGCTCAGCCGAAGGCATCCATCAGTAGTAAAACATAACCTCAACATGGCTTCCAAGGCCTGAAAAAAATTTTAGAAATACTTTGAATTAATGTGTGAATTTTCATAATTATTTTTAAGAAAATATAGTTTGCTTTTTGGATCAGTTTACAATTTTCCACACGAGTCTAGCTCTCGGTACAGGTCTGTGTAAAAGTTCATCACATGAATACAGCCATTGGCCTCAAGAAAACGATATCTTACCTCCCAGTGTCCCGAGGTGTCTCACCGACCTCACATATGTATTTCCCGAGGTGTCTCAACCGGCGCACATGTGTCCCGAGGTGTCACAGCGGTATCACATGTGTCCCGAGGTGTCTCAGCGGTAACACATGTGTCCCCAAGTGTCTCAACCGGCAAACATATGTCCCGAGGTGTCTCAAGCGCACGGTGCACGCTTTAAGTTTATGTTTTCCATCAAATCTGCGTTATTTCTCACTGCGAAAGGAATTACTATCGTTAGGATTCAGTCTGCGCCATGAAAAATGTATTTATTTATAGAAATGAAATGCCATCAGATTGCCGATTCATCTTTAAATGAACAAATATTGTTCAACAAAACACTGAAAAATACAGTGTTGAGTCGAGAAAATGTCCCTTCAGTCTCGTCATCAGTTTCATCATTTGAGGCACAAAATTTTTATTTAATTCACTTGAATGCTCTTTTAAGTATGTTCCGACTTACCATCTTGAGTTTCGGAAAGAAAATGAACGACATTCGACTATAGCACGTGGAAAGTAATGGCGGCGAACAATCGATGAATGGAATGCAACTACTATCGATATATAACAAGAATTATTGCAAATATCGTTAGGGATACATATATTTTTATGAGTAGTTAATTTATTTTAATTTATTTGTCAAAATACATTTAACTGATATTAGTTACCTTATTTTTGTTTTAAAAATATGTTTGTATTTTAATTTGTGTAAAAGTGTAATATAAAGTAAAAGAATGTATGTATTAATGATGGTTCCCTCAAACGGGAGTTTATTATTTAATTATAAGTACCGTTTTATATAAAATCTATAACATGAGGTAGGGCCACATTAATATCGATAGCTAATATCAAGTCATCGTTGGTCGAACAGCTGATCGTCAAAATCGTTAACAGCACGTGTGATTCCGTTTTTAATTGTTTACGTTTTTAAAGGAATTACATCCAAGAATGGTAATTAAATTGTTATGTCAATGGTTTCTCCACATTTACACATTATATTTATACTTCAGGGGAAACACAAGAAGACGCAAAAGGTGAAGAAGCAACGAAATGCACAACTTAAACGATTGATGAAGCCCACGGACAGTCGAATCAAGGAACAGACGAGGCTGAAACGCAAGAAGGCCACCGATCCGCACGAGCTGAAGATCAACCAGGCCACCCAGCAGAGCTCAGCTTTGTTCTTCCAGTACAACACCCAGCTTGGACCGCCCTACCACATCGTCCTGGACACGAACTTCATCAACTTTAGTATCAAGAACAAGCTGGACATTGTTCAGGGAATGATGGACTGTTTATATGCCAAGTGCATACCCTACATCTCTGACTGCGTACGCGCCGAGCTGGAGAAGCTGGGCAACAAGTACAAGCTGGCCCTGCGCATCATCTCGGATCCCCGATTTGAGCGCCTGCCCTGCCTGCACAAGGGCACCTATGCCGATGACTGCTTGGTGGAGCGAGTGCGCCAGCACAAGTGCTACATCGTGGCCACCAATGACAAGGACCTGAAAAACCGTATCCGCAAGATACCTGGTGTGCCCATTATGTACGTGGCAGCACACAAGTATGCCATTGAGCGTATGCCGGAGGCGTATGGAGTTAAGGCGTAGGATCTTTAGTCTATCCTTATCTTGTAGTATAAAACTGATCTAAAATATTAAAAACTACTTTAAGCTGCAAACACCAGGGTTTTCCTAGAATGCTGGACGTATCACCTAATCCCCATTTAAAATTTATAAAAGAAAGGTTTTTTTTAGATGTTATTGACGTTTATTTCAAAAACTCTGGATTGCCTGGCCTCGAAGATCGCTTAGGCATCGGCGTGCAGGCGAGCAGT
>JAEIIG010032895.1:0-92038 GCA_018904695.1 Drosophila parvula | reverse complement strand
TAATAAATATCTGAAGTATTTATAGATATTTAGTAAATCATTTTGAAATAAACTAATTTATATCTTCTTGAAATTAATACTAGATTTTATTTTGTACTTTTAAAATAAATGTCGTTAAAATTCCTCTTGCAGAGTTTCTTGAACTTTTAAAGTATTTAAATGAATAAAAGTTTTGTTAGGTAAAAGTTAATTCTTTGTAATAGTTTATTACATTCTTTTAATCATTTTAATTCCATAATTCACTTAACACTTTTTTTTTATTTTTATTTATTATTAAATTTCGGTAAATAACTTTTCCATTTCCTATAACAAAAATCTTGTTAATCACCTTTAAAGTATTTGTATTATAAAGATGCACTACACTTTGTAATATGTAATATGTACTTGGTACTATGTATGTTAATAATTTATTGCAAAGTGATTAATTAATTTTGCACAAAATTCGAACTTTGAATGCGAGAGCGAAGTCACAACTTGACGCGAGCACCGTCGAGATGAATCTAAAAACTCGTATTGAACTTTTCGAAAAACGTAGATTTTTCAAAAAGCCAGCTCGGCCCCGAGAGATGAGAGCCGAAGAGAGTCTCAGAGTCAGTCTCAGTCTCAGTTCCAGTCTCTGTTCTCTCTCGTGTGTGTGGAGATGAGAGAAAGAATCAACCAGCAAGATCGGCCCTAAAAGTCAGCGAAAAAAAA
This sequence comes from Drosophila parvula, assembly GCA_018904695.1. Taxonomy (NCBI): domain Eukaryota; kingdom Metazoa; phylum Arthropoda; class Insecta; order Diptera; family Drosophilidae; genus Drosophila; species Drosophila parvula. Next base: position 91,345 of record JAEIIG010032895.1, on the reverse strand, counting down.
AGGAAATTAAATGGAAAAACTTCCGTCACTCGATCATCTCTGCAGGGTCGTGAGAGTATGTATATATATTAATATATATATATATATGTATATAAGTATAAGGGTACAAGGTAATATTCACTCGCTGCATTGATAAGCTCCAGCTTCGGTTGGTTTTCGTGAGCTGAGCTTGGTTCTTAACCCAAAAACAACTGGGAAAGCACACACAATCCGAACGGAATCCACCGGTTCGAACTGGTTAAGAACGGTGACCCAGTGACGTCATTAAACCAAAAAACATAAACAAATACATAACACAGCCAATGTCGTCTCATTAGCCTAACTAATTTACCAACTTTATAACCAAAAGATCTCTTGTTTATGATTTAATGAGACGAATGGATTTTACACACGATAAATAATCTCTTGTAAACTATTCCCTTATATATAGTATTCTCCGCTGAAGTTATTTATTTATTACCCAAATAATTATGTTCTTTAACATTCATTAAAACAAATGAGCTTAATTCTTCTGAAACTTTAGTAATAATAAACAAAAAACGCCTCTATCATATCAGTAAAAACTCGACTAATTTAAAGTTCTCAATAATTATTGTATTATAAGGAACTGCTCAAAATAATGAATATATTTATTGTAAATATACAAATTAAATATGGTAAATTCCTCACACATTATTAGAAAAACACACCACTTATGTCATTCATTAAATTTCAAACAATATAGCTTTTAAGGTCGTTAATGAGGGGAATTCCTAGAAGGAAATCTTTTCTTTTTTTTTTTTGCCATCCGCATGTCATTGGCACTTTCATGTTGTTCCATTGAATGATCGACGGATTGGGTTCCGGTAGGCTGAGCTGATCTGAGCTGAGCTTAGCTTAGTGATAGGAGGTCATTCTGACGGCCATAACTTGGACTGTACTACGCTCATTACTTATACTTTAGATTGGCTTCCCTTATCAACGACGCTGATTAGTTAAAACTGGTTCGCACCTCCAAAAACCCAGCTCTGTTGGTTTGGTCTAGTCCGCATCGGACGACGGAGCCAGACTTTCCGACTCTGCTTAATTGAGGAAAACACACTGCATTACGGAACAGATAGGGAAGAGGGCTTATCATCTGTCCTAGTTCAAGGCAGTTTTAATAGCACTCCTAGCTGATGTTCACAAAGCCTATTTTCTTGAGTCATCATTACGCGTGCGGGAATTAAATATTGTTTTTAATATTAGATAATCCCCTTTAAAAAGAAATCTACTTTAAATGGTATTCAACACTTTAAAAACACAGTTTTTTTATGTATTATAGTTCCAGGCAGTGCGAAGAACACTTTTAGCTTCAGTTTTCGCTGAGGCCGATGAGGCTTCTCTTAAAAAAAAATCTGCTTTTAATTAGGTATCCAATTCTGCAAGCCATGCATTTAATTTGAATTTTTCACGCTGCTTTAAGTGTTTGAAGAAGTCGGACCAAACCAAATTAATTCAGCAGTCGGCCGAATCAGTTGCCGGTTTAAGCCAGTTCGAGGCGGTTCTGGTCACTTCCACCAGGCCAGAAAATTGTGGAAAATTTCGACAGCACAAAACAAAAGAAAGAATGGAAATCTCTGATGGAAAATTTAAGAAATGCAATTAAAGCCAGTTTATGTTGTTATCAATTTTCTTGAAGTGATGCAATATAGTGGAAAAATTACAAGAAAACTCATAGCGAAAAAATGTACATACAAAAATAATGCATACGAATTAGATCCAGAAATTGGTAGTACAACAACATACACTTTTGATATAAATAAATACAAAATAAAGTCATTACTACATAAAAGACTGGCGCAAACGTGTATAGACGAACATATTTGTGATTTCTGAGAATAAGTGTATTAAATTAAGTGAAATAACCTTTAATAAATAAACTTTAAGAAAGACAGAGAAGACTTTTACTTTCAAATAAAGTGTAAATTGTAAAATATATAAAAAAACAAAAGAAAATGTTGTAGTAAAGTAAGAAAGATGTGTGTGCATAATTATTAAAAATTTAATTTATGTAATATTTAATTAATACTTTTGCTGTAAAACTCACATTAATTAATTTATTTATTCCCCGATTGTATTAAATTCCTTCAATATTGTGAGAAACTATCGAGTGAGAAATGTCGAACCAAACTGCTGCAAATCGAATGTGTAACTGAGGGCTCAGGCTCTCTTTGTCTTCGAGGCTTGATGACATTTGGGATCGTATCGAAATCAGAAATCGAAAATCAGCTGATCGGCGAGAACGTTAAGAGAGGTCAGACACTGACTGTGACTCCCATTGTGAAAAATCAAATCAAAGCCAAGCCATGCCAATGAGCACAGATTCTTGTTTGCCGGCCAAACCGGTTTGCTAATGTTTATTATCTTTGTTAATTTCATTCTGACAAGTAAAATCTGGAGATGTTACTCCCCCTCCCTAACACAAGATTAATTGCGCATAAATGTCCGCATTTTCAAAAAAGCAAGTCAGAGCAAACAAGAAATAAAGTAGATTTGACCGAAAATATGGGTTCAATGTGCCTATCAAAACAAGGGGAAATTTACCCGAAAACCCCCCAACAAAACCCTGTATTTTTGTATTAGAAAAAGCTTTTAGTGGATTTAACAACTTGGTTAGAAGACAGAGCAACTGCCAAGCTTTAGATGTGAGAGAGAAGCTTCAGCTTCTTAGTTAGTCTCAATGTTATTTGAATTTAAGCAATTTGTTGCTAAATCTGTTTGTCAACATTTTGATTAATCGTACTTTAACCCCAAGAAAAACCAAAGCCAAACCAATGTCTCAAACTCTTTTCTCACAGAACCTATTTATAGCTGTGCAAACATAATTTAATGCAATCAATTGAGGGGCATTTACACTTGAAAAAATTGAATTTAAGAGGTTTTTTTTTAATATATTATAGCATATTTACTCCAGATACTGGAGGATACTGATTACACCAATTGGCTATTTCTACAAGCTTAAGCTGAAAAATAATCGATTTTTTGTATGAAACAATCGATTTACAATCGATTAATATGGATGTTTGCCCTTCTCTGCTAGAATCACCTTATTATTTTCTGATATTATATTTTTCCGTGTAATAACTCTAGAATCATAGCGAATAAAGACACTACCGAAAGATTCTCCCTTAAAAAGGGCAAGTCCCTGCCTGGATCAATCTCTACCCTCACAACGGGCTGGCTTCTTTAATTTCGCGCACTTGATTGTCGCACAAAAGGCAAGGCAAGGCGATCTGCAAAAAAAAAAAAGAAAGAAGACAAATCATACATTTAGTGAGTGGAAAAGAGAAGAGACTTAATTCAATTGAATTGACCAGCGTCTTGGGGGCAGCAGCAGCAATTTGTGCGACTTTTGTGATAAGCTCCAAGAGGAAGCCTGCGATTAAGCTTAATTAATGCACTCTAGCCCGAGATTTATGCTTAGGTTCTCTCCTCGGGGGCTCTTCACGTGTGTGTACCGTCTCGATTTTCATAGATTAAATGTCTGGACGCCTCGTTGAAGTGGCGCTCAGGGTTATAAGTGGGACTTTTAAGTAAGTCCAGTGCACTGGCCTTTGCCTAATTGCAGGCTTTAATTAGGGGTACTTGGATAGGTATAAAGTATACTGATCATTTAAGCAAGAAGTGTAGAAATCGTACTTGGACTTGTGTTTTTTATGTTTTTATTATAACTAGGAATGCGCATAAATGAAAAGGTAATATATAAATCCAGATTAGATACAACAACGGATTATATTTACATATTATAAGTATTTATAAATATCAAAAATAACTTAAAAATACTTTTTAGACTGGTAAATATATTTAAAGTAGAATTACTACATACTATATTAGCTAATGCTCGCTTTTTGCTTATTTTAGATTAAAATGCACAACTAAGCCTCACTTAACAACCCTAATAGAGTTTATTTAACAAAAGAATCCTTTTATATTTTTTTAATTTATTATAAATAGTTTCAAATACTTTTTCAGATCTTTCATTTAAGCATAATAACCCAAAATTAAATACATTGCCAGCCCCGAAACCCTTGCTGACTAGTGCACCCAGAGTGAGATACATTTTCCGTATCTCCTGGACTGCACACACACAGATACATATGTATATAAGTATATATGTATGTGTGCATATCCCCAAAGGCGGAAAGAGGACGCTGGCGATGGCCCGCTCAAAAGCTTGCCGGCGAAAAGCTCCGAAACCGAATCCAAAACCGAAACTGAGGCCGAGACCGAGGGAAACTGGGACTGGGACTGCTCTGCCGCTCATCCGCCCCGTTGGCCCGCTCGCTGGCACATTTCGCACATTTCGTGGTACATTTGTCGAGTGCGGCTGCTGCCTTCGCTTAGTCGTTTGCCGTTTGTCAACCGTTTGCCAGCGTTTTTGCCGTGCGCCGATAGCGAAGCTCAGCTCTTTGCAAAAAGGAATAAAATAATAGAGGAGATAACACCCAATCAGTGTCAAAAATCTCAAAGCTTATAAAGGAAAAAGCAACGAAATAAACAGAGAAATCTAGTGCTTAGAGTGCTCGTAAACATATTTCTTATAAAAAAATATATATAAAAATGCAGTATATCTATGTGATTAGTGCGCTGATTTTGGCCATCGCCGTGCAGCAAGGTAACACACAAAAAAATAACGAATTCAAGTCGAGAGACAGCCGCGATGGCGAGATTACATAATACCAGATATGAACAGGACGGGGCGGGTTTCTTCCTTATCCATTTCAAAAATTTCCGAGGGGTTGGGGGCGCAATATATGGGAGAGCGCCGTCCTGCGGCGCCGTCCTGTCGTCGACAGACGCCACAAGACAGCAAAAAAAAAAAACCGAGTATCTAAGCCGGCCGCCGTGGCGCCTGAGTAATATTTGCATTCAATAGATATATTTGTATACATATATATAAGCTCCTTGGGGTTCCTTGAGCTCTCCGAGCACACACACACCAACTTTTTTCTCTACTTCTTTTGTGTGTTGGGGCCTGGCTCTCTGCCAGAGTCATAGCTTTCTCTCAATCCCCTTCCACTCCCGAAAAAGGCAGCCAGGAAAGGATGTTTCGCCTTATTTCACGCCTTAATTGTGCCGGATCATGATTAGGCCCTTCTCACTATGCAAATTCTCTGAATGATGAACTCGAGGAAATGGAATTATGTCTCAGTTCTTCCTTATTTCTTTTACAAAATCCCACTTTAGAAACTTTCTTTCTTTCTTTTCTATTGACCCACATATGTGTGTGTATGTGCAAGGATAATGAAGGACATGCGCACTCTATTTTGGTTAAAAGGTCCTGCGGGGCCCTAGATGCAGTAATCCGATACCCAAAATCGCCTCAGTGTCTTATATAAAAAGAAGTCGCTAGTCTCTGTGTTTTGTAAACATTTAAATATATTTGGGCATCTTTTTAAATTTTACATTTTAATCTATTTGGATAAAGCGATCTATTTTGGTTCGAGACAATGCAATCAATGCATTTACGACTATTTATAGAATCTGTAACAAGCCTTAATTGGTCATAACTGAATATAGAAAGCTCCTATGACAAATGGTTTACAAAATATTTAAAAAGGGAAAATTCTTATTGAAAACGTGTCGATTTGTAGAAAATATTGAAAGCAGATGAGGAGCCTTTTTAGTTTTCTCGTTTACTAAAATAATAGTCCTTATTAATTGCTTTTAAATCCCCTTTTAAATGTTAAATCGTGAGGATATATTATTTCTTATTCGTTACTTATAAATAACCAATTTTTTAAACATATATTTACTGAGTTTTAATAATATTTTAAATGTTTAATAATTAGAAATTTCTTTACAGAAAATATTTATACCATATGTATTGTAATAAAATGTTAAATACTGATTACAATTTAAAGGAAACCCTTTATAACTTTTTAATACATTTTTCCCCTGTAGTAATCATTTCCATTCGCTTAGTTCTAGCTCAAAAAATCCTCCCACATTTCCTGCCATATGGTCCAGAGAGTTAGCTTTAACATCTAACTCATTTTACAGGCCACTTTGCAATACAAGTCAGTGTCCTTTTCAGAAAGCTTCTAAGCTAAAAAGGGGCTACTCGGGGAGCTGTATCATCTTACAACGAGTTGCCTTTTCTCCATTGTTTCCCAAGTAGCAACGCCTAAAAGCAGGCAGCAGCTTATGTAACCCAAATTAGAGGCGAGAATGGCAGCAATGTAAACTGAAGTGAAGTTATTCGAGTCCATTAGCAATGCCTATGTCTCAATTAGCAGAGCACTCTGAAGAGGCTCGCAGTCTGTCACTAATGGAGGCGTCGATGGCATCGCTGTAATCACACAGAAGCTGGCCTTTCCTCGCCATTGTGCCATTTTTGGCACAGCGGGATGGCAAAAGCGCAATGCAAGTTGCAACTTGAAGAGGGGAATATATGTATATCCATTCATACTGTACATATATCCCTGTCCCAGTCGCCAGTATATTCCAAAGATTAAATAATGCGAATCTCGTGTCGCGCACGACCTTAAATTCAATTTAGCTAAGCAATCACAAGTACCTCCGGCGATCTCTCTTTATACTTCTGCTATATGTATGTACATATGTCTGACTATGCCAGCTTAGAATCTCTCTTCCATATTTGTTTACACGCTTTTTCCTTTCATAATCACTTGTTTTTGTATAACTATTGAGGAGGTTAAGCTTAGATGATGATCAAAGATCTAAATGAGTGGAAAATTCCAGGCTTAAAAGAAGTGGGTGTTACTTGTAGGTGTTACTTTTGAACGGAAATTATTCTCTTAAGATACATACTCGATTAAAAGAAAATTCCAGCATACTAGTAGTTCATGATAATATATATGACAGAAATGGATGGTTTTTATAAAAGGAACCTTAGTTTATGAGAAATCAATATGCATACTTTACTTATTAATAAACCCATATACTCTAAAACTCGAATAATAATAAATTGCTGAGATGGGTTTAAATAAGTTGCAGCTAAAGATCAATGGGGCTATGACACTTCTCTTTCAAAAATACAAGGGAAAAAACTAGAAATACTGAACAAATTAAGAATTTAAAATTTAAGAAACGAAGTTATAATTGTATTATTTAATACCCAATAGTTTTATAAATCTACTTTATATAAATTGAATCATATTTTCCTCTCTATTTCCAGGCTATGCCATCAAGTGCTTTGTCTGCAACAGCCACAAAGATGCCAATTGTGCGCTGGACATACCGCCGGACAACTTGGTGACGGACTGCGATGAGCAGTACTCGTCCCGCGGCAAGGGTATTCCCACCTACTGCCGCAAGATCACACAGATCATTGAGTTCTCTGTGAACAGCCGTGAGTATAGCAGCATAATATATATACTAATACTATATAAATTAATATATATTAAATACGGCCTTGCAGTGCCCCCAGATAGCCGTGTGATAAGGACCTGTGGCTACCAGAACCAGACCTCCACCAGCTATTGCTATCAGCGTGCTGGCTTCGGGGGTCGCCAGGTGGTCTGCTCCTGCGACACGGACAACTGCAACGGCGCCGGAGCGTTGGGCGTCTCCACCACAGCAATGGTGGTGGCAGTGGGGCTCCTTCTGGGCGCCCGCCAGTGGCTGCAGCGTTAAGTAGGGCACCGAGGAAGAGCGCCACCTCAGTTGTTTTTTTATTTGTTTTTATCGAATGCATCCACCCAGTTTTTCGTTATACGTACTGCTACAGCTGACTCTTTGACTTCTGTGACTCTTTCACCTTCACCCGCTTATTCCCCCCATCAACAAGGTCCACTCGTAGAGCTGATCCAGAGACTGGTGAGTAAAGCACTGGGACCACAGCTCGTAAATAAAGGAGACTCTCTGAGAGCGGGCGGTCAACCGAAAAGCGCTTTAGAAACTCATTTTAAAAGAGCGTAAATGGGATAGTTTAACTGAGAAAACTCAATTGGAAAAATGAATTAGGACATAGACGGCAACACCGAGTTATCCGCTATTATTTACGAGCTCAGACTGACATAATGAATACTAATTTTTAATTTTTTATCCCTTACAGCTCTGGGACCAGCTTGATTTTGTAACAATTTTTTGAATGGAGAACCGTAAAAGCTTTATACAAAGTATTAAAATAAAAACAAACCGAATAATTCCCTAAATTGAAGTGTATATAAAAAACAAAAAGAAGAGAGCAAGCAACATTTGGCCAATATAATCGTTCAAATCTATTTACATAAACATGAATTTTGAAACTAACACCACGTATTAAAGCCAGATATTGGAGGATAACGATATAATAAAACTAAAACCTACCGCAGTTGAAATAAAAAGTATTTAAAGAGATAAAAAAAAAACGAATAAGTCAAAGGTGGCTACAATGTTAAAAATTAAGGCTACACAAAATAAAAACAAAGGAAAATGAAAAATGTAGTACATAAACTATAAATGTTAACAGAACACTCTTTCGCCTAAGTTTCTCTACTTTTTATTTTCATAAGACTTAAATAAAAAACAAAAAGAAATTTCTAAAAAGGCAAAACAAAAGCTAAAGCTAAATAATAAAAGTATTTAAACGTAAAGGCTCAACGAGGAAGAACACACTTCATAGTATAATTAATTAGCAAGCAATTTGGGAGGAGGAGTGACGTCTGGATAACCCAAAAGATAGTTGTGACACGCTTACGAGGCGCGGAGCTGACCACGCCCCAATATCTCTACTGCACACTCCCCAAGGGAAACACACACTCGTTGTTGTTGAAAACCAACTGCCAAATGAAAAACCTAAGAACCTGGAAGAGCATAGGAGGCAACATACGCGCGAGGAGTAACCAAAGAGTAACCCGTAGAGGAAACACTAACCACTGAACCATGTTTGTCCATCGTAGGCTATAAAATGCAATTGCAACCGAAACCCGATTAATAATAAACATTAAACGTTACACAAGTAAACCAAAGCAAACCCAGAGTACATCATTCTTTAGTTCGAATAGCAAATTGAATTCAGTTTATAGTGACAATTTTTATTAGTTAAGAATCTCCTCTAAAAATGCAATATTTATAATGCAATAAAATTGTAAAATGTTTAAAGTGAAAAACAATAAATATGAATACAAAAAAAGTGAATGTTCTTTTACTAAACAGAATTAGGCAGTATATTTTGCTCAGCTTTACTAAATTACAATTTATGTAATAAAAAATATGAAAAAATAAACCAAGAATTACTAAGAAGATAGTATCTCCCATTAAACTTAACAAACTCTGATACAATTTAGATCTTAAAAGCAAGTTAACTCCGTTTTATTAGGTGGGATCTAAAACAGAAGGAAATATGTGGGAGAGTTAAGGGCACGTCTTATCAATATCAACTTAAATAGGAGGTTAACAATCGTGGCATTTTTAAGCTCTTACCTATAGTATTCCTCTACGCGTCCTTGTGCACAACCCGTTTGAGGGCCAGGTAGCAATGGCGCGTGGTTAGATCGTGATAGCCCACGGGTCCTCGCTCGCAGTCGGCGCAGACCAGGAACTTCCTACCGTCCACAGTGTTGGAGAATCCAATATTTTCGAACGTCATCATGTCGTTGACCAGCCAAAAGTCCTGCAGTGGCTCTTTGTTCAGGCTATCTACCGGTCGATCCTGCTTCTGCATCATTAGGGGCACTTCCACCTGGCGAAACGAGAGATGTAAACAATCGTTCATACAGCAAAGGGCACCCGGCACTCACTTCCTCCTTGCAGTAGACGCCCTCCTGGGCTTTTAGCATCAAGCTGTTGCAGAACTGGCATCGCACATTTGTCTTGTTCTTGCCCTCAGCTATGTGCTCGGAAAAGTTGACTTCCTCTGTCATTTTTCGCGAATTTAGTTTTAATTTTTGGCAGCAATGTGCAATGGATGTTTTTTATTGTCAAATCGATATTTGGACTATCGATAGAACGTGTGCAAGCGTTCATCAATACTGTGAACCAACACTGCAATGTGAGGAATCGCACTTATCGATAGTTATTTTGACCGTTACGGAAAGTATTTTGAAAAAAAAACTGTTTCAAATTTAAAAAAATATGCTGAACAACACAATGTCTTGCAATTTAATTTTCAATAATTCCGGTTCATAAGAACAGCCAGTGAAGCTAATGAAGCATATCGAACATGACTTTCTTTTATTTTTCAATCAAAAATTGGGGTACGTTCTAGGCAGAACATGTAATCTTTTTATGATTTTTTTCGAAACCTTGAAAACACATTTCTTAAATTGGCTTTATATTTTTGTATTGTGCTAAGCAATAGTTGTACTCCGAAGTGCAACGGTCCCACTAAACTGCAGGCGATAGTCGATACCTGCAGCGATAACTACACTGATCGCTGAACATCTCTAGTGGCCGTTTAAAAAAAAGTCCCGTTTGCCTTGTGAATTCCTGGAGAGCAGCATCTGTTGGCCAATAGTTTTTTGACCAACAACCAACGGCTTAAGTGAGATTGTATCAGCTGGCCAAGACCTAAGTTCAGGTAATTGTCTTGCAGAGAAGAGACCGCCACGTGTTGTTGTTCCTGAAAGCTAACCTTACAATTGACAATGACTCGTATTTCCTTTCTTTTGCCTGTGTTAGTGCTTAATTCGCCCACTTTTTGAGACTTTTGTTTGTGAAAGGGAACATGAACATTCCCATCTACCAGGTGCCCCCGGTGGCAACGCAGTCGATGCGCCAGCAATCGCTGTATCAGCAAACCTACTTGGACCGCAATCGAATGATCACGGATGTCTTCGTCCAGGAGCATGTCTCGCAGACCACCTGGGCGTTAGCTCCGCCACCACCACCGGCTATGATAATTCCTGGCAACGTTACCCAGCTGCCAGCAGCGGTTACAGTTCCAGCCCCAAGCCACATGGGTCCCATGGCCTATGTACCCTTGCCGAGTTACCAGTATTATGCAGCCAGTTCTGGTGAGATTTTGGATTGAGATCCACATGGGTTTCTATGTACATTCTTTTTCTAGCCTCAATGAACGCCTACTGCCCGGGTCAGGTGTATTCCGCTCGTGCTTCGACGAGCACTGCTACCTGCAATATGCCCGGCTACTACGTGCCACAATACTATCATGCCGGCAGCAGCATGTGTCCCGCACCTGCTCCCCAGCTCCCCAAGCCGGCAACCATTTCCAGTGCTACCCAATCTCAGCCTCAGCCACCGTCGCCGCCGAAGCGAAGCTGTGATGCCGCAACGCAGGTGGATTTAATTCCCGAAGATGTCAGTGATGTTGAATTAGTTCCAGTTTCCGACGATGAAAAGTAAGTTTAAACTAGAATAAGTGATAGCGACAGTAAACATCATTAAAACGATAATTTTTGAAATATTTAATTCACATTTTTGAATTCTTTCGCATTTTACTAAATTAAAACAATTATTTTGTGTTTAAAATATAATTTGTATTAGAAAACTACAGATTTGTACTTTAAACTAACCTTAAATTTCGGAATACATTTTTATAAAGATCATTACTTAGTTCTGATTTGATTTTTTTTTTTAATTTTAAATTAAAAAGCTTTATTTATTTATATAAAAATAACCTATTGTGTATCGATAATATTTCCGAGTTTAATGAAACGCAGAAGACGCATCTATATTGTCCAAGGTACAAGCTACATTTATTTATTTATTTAAAAGTAAATGAATTTAGAAATCTTATTGTAAAATGCATTAGAAAATTCCGTTCCGATGGAAAACACAGGGTTGACGCCCTGCAGATAGACTCTCTAGTCTACCAGAGCTCTGCTTACACCGACAGTTTTTTTTAAGAGTCTCCGCGGTTTCCTTTAATAACATTATTAGAATAAACTCCTTTTTTAAATCCCTTTTTAGGAATGTTGATTCTAGCGACAGTTCCGTGGAGAACAGTGGTGCCGGCGATGGATTGCGTGTCCGCCAAGGCATAAAGCGCAACTCGGAGGTGACTTTGCTTCAACAGCGCCTTCACGATATTACCACAGTTGCGCTGCAGGGTTGTGAGATTGCCGAACGCTTGGCCAGTACACATCGCAATCGTCCGTGCTTCAAGAAGATCGATACCCTCTGTGGCCGCTTGAAGCAAGATCTCCTGCGTCCGGATGGCGTCCTCGCGAACATCAATTCCCAGGGCATCGCTTGGGCTGTGAAGGATTTCATATTCGTCTTTACACGCATTGTCAATGCTTGGGTCATAATGAAGGGCTATGTTTATAACACGCCCGACGGACTAAACAAGATCAAGGACGAGTTGCCAAGCGGTTTCATGGCAACCTTTGATTCCTGGCAAAGCGAAACTCTTGCCTTGGTGGAAATGATTATTAAGTCGTTTGTGAGTCTGGACAAACTGCTGCTGAAGCAGAAGAACAGCTTTGTAAGCAAGGACTTGACTGTGAACACTTGTGGCTCCGTATGGAGCTTCAACGATAGCAACGAGAGCACCGCTTCGTGTAAGAAAACCAATTGTATTTCGGCTGGCCAAGGAATAGGTCCAGCGGCCCAAAGCTCACCGATTAACCAGAGTAGAGGGTCTGGTGGCCAGCCACTTCATGAAAGCGATGAGCAGCAGCTGGAGCTGGTGTCTCCGACCACCAAGTCCAATGCCCACCATAGGTCCAAGGGTGGCATAAGTCTCAACTATCTGTATACCATGATCGAGGACTCGGAGGAGACACAACGCAACGTTGACGCTAATGGTACTTATCTGAAAACTGGCACGTATCAGCCGCTGCAGAAGGAGATGAAGAGGCAACTGGAAATGGCTCCGCAAAAGGCGTCCCGCGAGCAGTACGGCGAGTCCCAGTGGCAATGGAAGGGTCCATCGGCGAAGGCTGTGCAGCCACCGACACCAGCAGCAGCGCAGGGGATTCGTTCGACAAAGGCCTGCAACCAGCCGGACCGTCATATCGACGCTAGGGGTTACATTAATCCCTTTAGCCTGATCAAGAGAGATGTCACCCGGCAGTTGTACGAGCTCAGTGATGGTATCATGGAGCTGCAGAACTTGGATCACTTTTTCCAGAAGCAGTTCACCCGTAACTATGTGAGTAGTGGTGTCCTAATCGTTTTGTTTTTAATTATTAATCAATTTATTTACATCTTAACTACCACTTGCAGTACCCGGACTTCTTTCAGCGCTGCCAGGACGACTTCATTGACATTCGCGCCATTGTACTGCAGTGCGAGAGTGCCTCCTATAATCATCTTTATCATGCTATTCACGATCTGCGTCGTATCACCTTTGTGGTGCGATGCTACTTGCAGGTATGGATTGGATTAGATTCACCGCCAGCAACCAGCGCATCACACTGTTTTTTTTGTTGTTGTTTCTTGTTGTTTCGATAATCATTCAGCAGCTGCGTTTTTAGATCAAGGAGCTAAGTCCCAGGTATCGGTATGAGTGGGCCATTTAAATGGACTAATGCACTAATCACTGGTTTCCATTTGGGCACTAATCTCATATATTAACACCCAGAGCTTGCAAATAGTAGTATTGACCTTCCAACTCTCAGTGGACGAGCCCTTAACAAACTCTCTTCACTCTTTATAAATAGTCTTATACAGAGTGTTCCGAGCTAAGCTCCACTGAGAGCACTCAAACGAAGACGGAAGGCAGAAACCAAAGATTATATAATTGAATACAAGAGAGCCGCGAGTAGGGATTTACATATAGTGAAAGAAAGACTCCGATATGATGATATATGTATATCGAGAATATTGTCGCATTCGAATTATATTGGTCCGATATATCAAAAAGAATGCTGACTTATCGCACATATGACGGAAACTTTAACTAATGGTACAGAATCGATATATAGGTGTTACGCATCTTAGTCATTTATATTGTCTTTGGAGAAACTGTTATTTACGAGCTTTGTTATTAACACATTAACCATAACTGCATCCACCCTCGCTCGCCCCTTAACAATTTATTCACATATTAACCGACGCCTTATACTAATATAAATCGTAATTGCTGCCATCCCAGATATATTCGGACGATAAACTGATGGAATATATTGAAGTATACGAACATTCCGTGAATGAAATGCTGTCCAAGACACCGCACAAGCCCAATCAGTACGATCATATCATGGGCCGACCCGGCGAGAAGCTCTTCAACTACCAAATATAGGACACGAGATATCATAGTTTATATTTAAGATCAATTGTTAAAGCCTTAGAACGAATCCAGCAGACTTGCTGTTATAGAAAAACCCACCTTTAGTTTTGTTTCAAAAACAATTAGTTGAGCATGTCGATGTAACGAATTCTCCTAATATGTGATTTATATATATATATAATTATATTTCAATTTGTAACCACACTTCACATTCCTCTTCCTGGTACACTAAAAAAATAGTTGGTCAATCGGAGAGCTACAATTTGTACAATTTGAATAAAGCTAGCGTGACAAGTTTGCAAGTTACTTGGCTACGGTTTTTAGTTATGTTAGGAACACAATAATATATAATACAGAATTAAGGTACTACAGAAACAATAAAACAATAAATAAAATCGTACAATTGACTTATTTACAAGGTTCGTTCGTCGTTTGTTTATTACTAATTTGATCCGGCAAACTCCTCCGGATTGATGTCCTGAGCGATCAGCATGCCGTGGAAAATGGTTGATCTATTGGAGGCCAAATCCCGTGGTCTGCCCTCCTCACAGATCCGACCATCATCGAGGACAATAACCCGATCCATGGCCTGGAGGCCGCGTAGTCGGTGGGCGATGAAGAGGAGCGTACAACTCTTGAAGGCATTCCTCAAGGCCTGCTGCATACTCAAGTCGGATTCATCGTCCAAATTGGAAGTGCCCTCATCGATGGCCACCACCTTGGCGTTCTTAAGCAGCGCCCGGGCCAGGCAGAGGAGTTGCCTTTGCCCGGCGGACAGGTTATTGCCGCATTGCTCCACCTTGCCATCCAGGCCGCCAAGTTGCTGGACGAGCAGAGTGGCTGCTGCTGAATTCTTTATTGCATGCCAGATCTCCGAGTCATAGAAGCCATGTCGTGGATCCAGATTCTCTCGAACAGTGCCTGCGAGGAGGTGAACAATGATTGGATTATGCCAGAGCTCAACAGGTGCGACATTATTCAAGAATAATTCCACCTTCAACATGAAAAGAAAGTAACTACTCACCTTCGAAGAGGAATGGCTCCTGCGTGATGACTCCAATCCGTTCCCGGAGCACATTCAATGCCAGCGTCTTCAGATTCACCTGATCCAGACGGATATCGCCTTGGGACAAGGGTGCTACTCGCAGGAGAGCTGCCAATATCGAAGTCTTCCCCGCTCCCGTGCGTCCCACAATGCCAATTCGCTCGAAGGCCTCCGTTTGGAAGGTTACTCCCCTCAGGGCCGGCGCCAGGTGTTCCCTGTAGCTCAGCTGGACTTCGCGGAAACTCAGCACACCCTGCACGGGCCATCCAAAGGGCGGATCAGCACTTCCCGCCGCATTCTGTTCTCCCTCCAGTTGCAGATATTGATCTATACGCTCAACTGCCACCAGTTCCTGCTCCGTCTCGGCCACGGCATGCAGAAGATCGCCCAGCTGGCCAGTTATAGAGAGAGCATAGGAGATACAGAGTCCTACCAGGCCTGGATTGGTTGTATGCGAGGCTGTTATGGCGGCTAACAGACCGGCTCCGCCAACCAACAGAGTTCCCAGCAACTGGAGGCGCAGAGCCAGCCATTGCTGCGCCGCCGATTGGGTCAACTGCGCCTTAATGCTCTCCTCCAGCTTGACCTGGAAGTCCCTTTGAAATCTTGGACTGGCTCGCATGCTCCTTATCGTGGTCAAGCCCTGAAGCGTCTCCGTGAAATGCGTGTACAGCGGCGACATGGCATTGCTCGCCAGCCTCTTGATATCCCTGGAGGCGTGGCGATAACGCTGCTGCAGATTCAGATAGATGGGCACCATGGGAATGATGACCAGGCCTAGCCAGGGCATGGCATACAGGCTGACGCAAAGGGCACCCACTAGGCCGGCCAGCTGAGCCAGCAGGATATTGAGGATGAAGGGGAGAGAATCGTCTACGGTGTTGGTATCCGAGGAGAAGCGATTGAGGATGCGACCCACCGAGGTGATGTCAAAGAAATTGAACTTGGCCTAAAAAAGAGAATAATAAAAAGAAAGTAATGCCTATTGCCTGGAATGGCATTTCTTTTACTTACAAACATGACTTTCTTCAGCAGATTTTCGTGCATGAATATGGCCGCCTTGATTCCCGCATAGGCAAACAGGAAGGCCCGGGCCAGAGTCACCAGAGAATTGCTCACCGCAATGGCTGTGAAGATGCTCAGATAGAAGCCCGTGGTGTGGCCCGAATCCGTCTCATTTTCTAGTCCTGGTCGCATCAATTCATGCTCTAGGGATGTATCATTCGGATGTGGATCCAGCGTGGTCTCCGTGACCCAATGGGCCAGCCAGGCATCACTCATATTCCTGGTCAGCTGCATCAGCAACACAAAGAGCAACACAGTCGAGGCCAGTGGGGAAGTCACCGCCTTCCAATAGCAGGTGAAGACATTGCCCGAGAGATGTCCATACTCCCGCGACTCCTCCAACAGCAAACTATCCACACTCCTCTTGTCGTCTTGGTTGGCCAGCTCCACCGATCGGCGCCGATTGGCTTGCTCCTGCTCGTCGTCCACATCCTCCTCCAAGCTCAGGTCAATGCTCTGGGTCATGTACTCACTGGGCAGGAGGTGGCCATCCTTCACTTGGAGGATCTGATTGGCGTGGAAGAACAGCTGAATGCTTCGCGTGACCACAATGCGGGTCTTGTGCTTAAGGAGTCGCAGGATGCAGTGCTTGATGATATGTCGGGCCACATGGGCATCCAGCGAGGAGAGCACATCGTCCAGGAGGTAGACTAAGGCGATAAAAAAAAAATTGTGTTCAGAAGAAGATCCTACTTTCAAGATTAGTGGTTCCCTCACCTTTCTTATCCTGATAAACAGCCCTGGCCAGAGCCACTCTCGCCCGCTGACCGCCGGACAGGGTCCTGCCATTCTCGCCCACGCCTATGAGATCTCCGCCTAGGATCTGCAGATCCTCCTCCAGAGCACAGGCATGCAGTACCGTCTTGTACCACTGCTCGTCGAACTGAGCGCCCCACACGATATTGTCCCGGATGGTGCCCCTTTGCAGCCACGGCGACTGCGGCACATAACCGAAGCCCGTGGTCAGCTCCTGGACGCACACCTCGCCATCCGTGCACTGCAGGTTGGCCACAATGGCCGAGAGGAAGGTGCTTTTGCCACCACCCACGGGTCCTTCGATGCAGATCAGCTGACCCGCCTTGACATCCACATTGATATCCTTCAGGCGGAAGGCGGTCGACTCGGAGTTCTCCTCGTGACAAAAGCTAGCGCTCTTCATCTGCAGCACACTGGCTCTGGGAGCATCCAAGGGGGCATCTTCCAGGTCTCCCGATCCCGAACCAGCGCCGCCACTTCCCCGCATAATGGGATTGTAGTAGGAGGAGTAGTCCAAGTTGGGGACGTCCATAAGCTGTTGCACTCTCTTGATGGAAACCCAGGCCTCGATCAGTCCATTGAGGACCCAGGGAAAGGCATTCAACGGACCAATAAGCATGTACAGCAAGGCCACGCTGGTGTAGGTCGTGGAGGCTATCAAGGGATTGCCGAGGAGCACGGACACACCAAAGGTGAGCAGGCACATGAGCACTGGGGTGGTGGCCCAGAAGTAAACGCACATGGCATCCAGGTACTTCCTCTTCGACAGGAATCGCAGCTCCTCCTGGCGAAGTCCGCGTATCTTCGTTATGAATATATCCTCCCAGGCATTGATCTTCACCTGCTTGGCCCCCTGCATGGTCTCCGTGGTGGCTGACAGCCTGGCATCCTTGGCCGTCATCAAGCCACTCGAGTAGACGCCAATCCGTTTGGCCAACCAGCGATTGATGGGTATGAGTAAGGCGGCGAAGAGAACGCCGGCTAGGAAGGCAGCTCCCAGCTGCAGATAGAGCAGGTACAACGTGGTAAACAGCTTGAAGGGAATGCTCCAGAAGAAGTGGAAGCTAATGCAGGAGTTCACAATCCTGTCCGTATCCGTTGACATAAGATTCAGCATGTCCGGCCTGGAATCCTTTATGACCCTCGCCTCCAACGCTTTTCGGTAGATAGAGTTCACCACGCCCACGCGCATCTTCATGGACACCATGGCCATGCGCCAATCAAAGTGCGTGGAACACAGGGCCGAGAGCAGCGTGCTGCCAAAGAGTCCTAAAGCATAATAGTACACTTGATTGGGGTCCGTGTGATCCTGTCGGAGGAGGCCTCCCAGCAATAAGGGTCCCGCAAAGCCACTCAAATCCGCTATCAATCTCAGAACTCCAATCAGGTAGAACTCCACGCCGAAGCTGCGGTGCAGCGCTCGCCACAAGCTCTGGGACTGGGACAGGGCCAAGTGCAGTCGCTCACTCAATCGTGTGATGTTTAAGGCCTCTGGGAGGTCAAAGAGATCCTCGATTTTACGCAGCTTGCCCGCCACTCCCTTGGCGATCAGGGGATAAACCCAGTGGAAGAGGAATCGGGATCCCACATTGGCCTCGTCCTGCGCATGTCCCAAGTGACCTTCGTTCAGATCGAAATGGAAATAGGTGTAGCGCTGGGAAAGAAGTCCCTCCTCCTCGCCGCTGTTAACTCCTCCTCTCGGCACGCTCGAGTAGACGGCGCTTCCTTTGGGTATCAGTGTGGCGCCGAACAAGAGGTCGCACAGCAACGTTGCCAAGCTCCAGGGCCACCAATCAAAGTGGCGGCTTGTCCGCAGCCACACGCCATCCAGAACCACAACAGTGAGCCAGACCACATTGATTAGCAGCGATCCCCGGTGACTAAGCTCACCGTATTGACGGGCAGTTAAGAGGAAACCTATGAGCAAGGGCGGCCAGGAAAGGAAGATCAAAAAATGCTGATTAGAATAGGCGCCGTATGTGATTAGTATTAATTAGGTGTTTCTGTGTTTATATATATGTATGTACATATATGTACATTGCTTTTAGAAACATAACAGCAGTTTCTACGTTATCTCAATGTGTGTTATTGAAAGAGCGTAGCCCAGAAGAAGCTCAACTGAGAAAACTCGCTTGGAATTCATTCATTCTTGAAGGGTAAAGGGTTTTTTCGGCTCTGTTTCAACTGTTATCTTTGATCTCTGTTGGTTATTTATTAAAAGACAACATATTTGCTTTCATTGTTTGTTCAGCAAAATGTTAAATAAATAAAGGCAAGACATTTAATGTTATTTCAGCTTAACTGTGGCTCTTCATTAAGCTTCTCAAGATATCGTAAAGCCAAATTACCTTTAAAAACATATCGAAATTGGATTAATTTAAGGAAAGGCAAATATTAGTTCCCATGTTTTGATAGGTCCCAATGTAAACTTAAGTAATACATCGATATCCATGAAAGTGAAAGCCGGAAAAGACCCTTATAAGTGCCATGGAATCAATAAACAAACACCAAAGCAAGGAAAACCGCACAGGCACGGTACCAACACTCACCGCTGTGGACGACCCACATAATGCACTCGGCACAGGCGACCAGCAGATCCGCCGCATGCAGTTCAATGCCCGCTTGCTGGAAGGCGAAGACCTTGGCCACCGGCAGCAGGGCCAGCACAATGGCCAGGAAAGTACGCAGCCACAACATTCGTAGCTGCACGCCATTCCGGATGACGGGCTTCGATTGACTGCCGAAATTGTAGGCGGATATGGCAGCGAAGATCGTGTAAACAGGCAGCTGGAGGAGGATCTCCTGGAAGCAGGGCAGCAAATCGTTTGTATCGTTGGCGAACGGCTTTAGTCCAGTGGGACAGAACTGCGTCCAGTTCCAGGCAAAGTCGCTCCACGCAATATTCGACATCTTGATCGAACGCGGGGATTCCTTTCCTTGTTCTTGCTGTAGCAGCAACTAATTAGTCATCGCCGACGCTGGCTGCACATTTGCACCACTCTCAGCCACCAACAATGCGCAGTCAGTGGGACAGCGATAAACACAACACAGCAAAGTTTCGCCTTCTGATTAAGTTGGATGTGGTTGTGAAAATAAGCAGCTGCTAGGAGGTGCGGCGGTGCTGCCAACTTGGTTCGAAGAGCTAATGAAATTCAGCCGGTGTCAGTTCCCGTTGGCAAGATCTCTTGCAACTCGGAAAATGGACTGCATGAAAGAAGTAAACACTTGAATAAAAGGACAAATAATTTAAAACACAAATAAAGTAAATTGTCTTGAAATATTAAATCAAACAAAAACAACAAGCAATTATATTTTACACAAAAAAAGGAAATCACCTAATTTTTGCAAGCTGGAAACGTCAATTAAGCTGCCAACTCTGTTCAAATTAAGCCGTAGCAAGAAGAAGCAATTGTTTACCTTTTCATTTCACAACAATTCGTACAATTTGTGTAAACAATTATGACGACCGGCGGCGATGCAGAAGGCGAGGAGGAAGCCCAAGGCAATTTTAGCACACGCCAAAAACCAGAACTGCCTGCAGAGCTACTGGACATTTTCAAATCCCTGGCTGAAAACCAGAAAATCGTCTTCAAATCACAGCAAATTGATGATCCGGAAATTCCTCTCGCGGAGAAACAACAAATTGCACAGGAAGCTTTCGAAAAGAACCGGGAGAACTTCCTAATTCGATTTGGTGGCTATCTGAATGTCCGACAACTTAGTTCATTCCAGGAACTGGCTGTCACAGAGCCCCATAAGCCGGACGAAAGCCTCGAGGAGATGTGCCTGCTGCTGGAGGACTTCAAGCGAAAGCTAAGCACACGATCAGTGTCCATTAAGAACAGGAGGTACCATGCAATGCAGCAGTTGCTGGAGAAGGGTGAATACTTCAGCGACCACGAGATGATGCAAAGGGCACCCGATCTCTACCAGGAATTGGTGGGTCAGTACCTAACCGAGGCGGAGAAGAAAGCGCGCGATAGCTACGACGTGAAGAACACTAGCTTTTCGGGCATACTCATGCACTCCTTGGAGAAACAGCAAAGAGAGGAATTGCTAGCGGAAACTCAACAGGAAACGGTTGAGGCATTGGAGGAGGTCACCACTGCTCCTCCGCCTGCTTTGCCAGAATTTGAAGTCCCTGTGGCTTGCCGCAAGCAATGGGGTGCATTTGATGACGATGAACCCATTGCCTGCTCCACCAGCCGAGTTGCAGAAGCTCGTAAATCAGCGAATATAGCCCAGATCTCCACTCCAGAGTTCTATAATCCCGGAGAGCGAGAACTGCTGCGCCATGAGTTTCTCAGCATGATGAAGGAGCGGTTCTTGGGTGGCGAGGACAAGGACTTTGATTACACAGCCGTCGATGACAATGCTCAGCTAGATGATCTCAAGCAAATAGAACAGGACGAGGAAGATGCATATTTCGAGGACAGTGACGATGAAGAGGAGTTGCCGGAGCAGGCCAAGGAGCCGAAGGAAGACTCCAGCGAGGAGGACGAGCTGGACATTTATATGCGTCATCTCAGCAACCATCATAGTTTACAAAATTAAAGATATGTTCATCCTATAGGAACTGTACAGACTTTAAATTTAACATAGTATAACCCAGAGGCTAGGTGAAACATCGCGATAGGAATCACACAAACTAACCAGCATCTGCAGCAAATATAGTCTTTAATCTTAATATAATCCCTTAACAAATCTTGATCTTAGACACTAGAATACATGCAGTTTGTTGTTGTTGAGAGAAGTTGTTGATGGAGTAAAGATTGTGGTTATCTGGGCCTGCCGCGACCACGTGGAAAGCCGCGTCCTCGTCCCCTTAACACCTTGCTATTCGGCGGCGGACTCTTGGGTCTCAGTAGCTCAATCCTGCTGGTGCAACCCGTGGCGGGAGCCTCCGCAAAGTACGTTTGATAGACCTCCGCATTGAAGTTGGAGTTTGTGAGCTCTGGACCGAGAGTCAACCAGCCTGGTCGAATGCTGGAGTCCCGGCCAAAGAGATGCAAACGCCGGCGACCCAGACAAAAGTGCTCGATAATGTGAAAGATCTCAATGGGTTTCTCGAAGCTGCCGAACTCCTCCTCCTCCGAAATGATCAGGTCAATGTCCACGTTGGCATGGATAAAGTCCCCATCTGTGGAACGGCGTACTGTGCCCTTGATGCCCATCAGGCAGTGTTCCTTGGTGCGCTGAAAGACGGCCTTCGGTTCGAGCTGCTTGGAGTGCCCGGGCTTGTTTATATTGGTTCGTATCCAACAGATGTCCTCGCACCTTCGGAAACCCCACTTTTTTAGGCAGTTGCGACCCATGTCTAGGCCCTCCGAGGAGCCGCACCAAAGGAACACAAACGAGCGATGAGCGGCAATCTCACCCACATCCAAGTCTGGCAAGAAATTTAGAGTTAGGAGCTACGGATGGAAGTATTAAACTGGTAGCTTACTAAGTATATCATCCCAGTTCCAGAAGACTCGCGGAGCACCGCCCACAGTGGCCACCGAGGGCGCTGCCCTCGCATACTCCTCCAGCGGAGGTTCAATCAGGATCACATCGAACTTGGTGCCCAGGGTCTTGAACTCCAGCGTCTTCAGATCCGCCTTTAAATACATCGGCGCAGATGCAGTGTCCTGGATGAGCTTATCCTTCAGCTTGATAAGTTCCCTCAGCTTTGGATACTCCTCGAAACGGTCGGCCAGGCCCACATCGCGGATAAAGTTCTGGGGACGCTGTCCCGTGTCCACAAAGTGCTGGCAATAGTCGTTGTGCGGATTGGAAGACTGTGTTCCCTTCAGGAACGTGGAGGAGTCCCTATAAATGATTTCATTCGGAGTTTTCTTCGAGGACGATGCGCCGCCATCCTCCTCCTCCCGTTGGCCGCCGGGATTAAGCTGGCGACTGTTGTTGGTGTCCTCCGCGTTGCCCAGTACCTTCTTTAGCTCATCCACGCTGGACAGCCCGAACTAAATATGAATACATATAGATATGTATTTTATTAATTAAACCCAGACAATCATTGTTTTCTCTATGGCAAGATGCTTACAGTTTGCGCTAGAAGCAAACGTCGCTTGCGGGATCGCTCCTGGGAGTTCTTTAGCACATCGCTCATGGTCAAATTAGGTATAAAGATGTGTTAAAATGCCTACAAATAATGTAATTTTACGAAAAACTCTTAACTTAAAATAAAGACAACTAAAAATTTGCCGTCTCGCGTTGGCAAACTGATAATGGCGGCTATCGATAGCACTATCGTTTGGAAATTATTTTGGAAAAATAATACAAAAGCAGAAAAAATAGAATTCCTGAATTAAAAAAACATAGAAAATCACGAAAAGCTATTTAAAATGATTAATATAAAGACAATAATAATGTTTTAGTATATAACTTTGCGATACATCAAAAAGAAAGAATTTAAAATACAACGACAACGACACAGACGTGTATATATGTACATATTATAGATATTTCTTAAAATGTATAATTTATCTATCTTTATTCACATTTTCTAAAGTTTCAATTGGCTTTGTCTAAAGGTAATATTTTCCTGAATTACTCTTATAAAATGTCCTACTTTATATTACTTTATTTGTGTTTGGGTATTTTAGGTTAGCATACTACCCGTGAGCAGAATGTGGTTAATTATTTGGCCGCCTCATGTCGAGAAAATGCCACGACAATTAAATTCTCCTTGCACTTGTTATAGCCCTGACAAGGGCTTGTTAAAGCCCTGACAGGGACTTGTAGTTCTGACATGGGCTTGAGATAAACTTATAAAATTATTACTAAATTTACTAACTGAAATTTATTTGACAGAAAACAAAACCTATCGATAGACTTATTTTCTCCCCATCGCTAAGGAACTCCACTCACAGTGAACGCCTCACAGGTGCCGCTGCCATTCACAATCAACTGTATGCGCCGCCGGAAGAAATTTATTTTTGATTAAATATTTTTCGCAGCCATTTTGCGTTAAATTAGTGAAATAGTTTAAACTTTTAACGAATCGGCCTGCAGTATGAAGCTGGTGCACAAAACGCTGCTCAGCGCACTGCTGGTAGTGGTGGCCTTTGCGGTTTACACAGCCGCGCAGGCAAAGCCGAAGGTTTGTTTTTGGTGGCCACGTCACTTTTCCTGCGTCCACGAACTCTTTGCCGGCTTCGAGATAATCCCAATATATGCCTAACCTCTTTCAGACGGGCCTGTCGCTGTCGGAGAAAGTACAAAATTTGGTAGAAATGAACATGAAGAAGCCATTACTTCGATTTAATGGCCCCAAGTTCCGGGAGTATGTGAAAACTGCCCCGAGGAACTACTCTATGGTGGTGATGCTGACGGCGCTGGCGCCATCGCGGCAGTGCCAGATCTGTCGGCATGCCCACGACGAGTTCGCCATCGTGGCCAACTCGTACCGCTTCTCCTCGATCTACTCCAACAAACTCTTCTTTGCCATGGTCGACTTCGATGAGGGCTCCGAGGTGTTCCAGCTGCTGCGTTTGAATACCGCCCCCGTCTTCATGCATTTCCCGGCCAAGGGCAAGCCGAAGGGTGCTGATACCATGGACATTCATCGCGTTGGCTTCGCCGCCGACTCCATCGCGAAATTCGTGGCCGAGCGTACAGACATTACAATCCGTATTTTCCGTCCTCCCAACTACTCGGGCACTGTGGCCATGATCACGCTGCTGGCTTTGGCCGGTAGCTTCCTCTACATTCGGCGAAACAACCTCGAGTTCCTGTACAACAAGAATCTGTGGGGCGCCATTGCCGTGTTCTTCTGCTTCGCCATGATCTCGGGTCAGATGTGGAATCATATTCGCGGACCGCCGCTGGTGCACAAGTCGCAGAACGGGGGCGTGGCCTACATCCATGGCTCGTCGCAGGGACAGTTGGTGGTGGAGACGTACATCGTCATGTTCCTGAGTAAGTTTTGGCTTTAGAAACTCTCTAAAAACCTTCCTTAGCATCTTCTAATTGGATACCCTTTCTTCCAGACGCTATGATTGTGCTGGGCATGATTCTGCTCATAGAATCGGGCACACCAAAGAGCCATAACAAGAACAGGATTATGGCCATGACGGGTCTGGTGCTACTCACCGTCTTTTTCTCCTTCCTGCTATCCGTTTTCCGCTCGAAGGCGCAAGGCTATCCCTATAGGTGAGCTCTTAAAATAATTCTATTTTAAGGTAGCTTCTTAACTTGTATTTCTCCTCTCCTTCCTTTGCAGTTTCTTGTTTAAATAGAATCGACTGCAGCAGGACCTGTTTCCCCCCACACAATATATCGTTTTTTGTAGTTAAAAATCACCAGCAGAGAGCAGCGTGTAAAAACGACTTTAATAAAAATTCCACTACTAAATTATTTTGTACAAAAATGCGAAAAGTTGATTCCCCAGTCTTTAGAGCAGGAACGGAATGATGGCACGTCGGTTCTTTGGATAATCTCGGAATGTCTCCTTGTACCATTTATGGGTCAGCAATGCGTTAATCGTTTGATTGCTGGCCACCCAAAGGAAGATGAGCCGCCAGATCCTTACCGGCATGTACAGATCGGCGATGCAGAAGTACATCACAACCTCGAGGAACATGTGCGGCGAGGACAGGAGATTGAAGAGTCCGCCCTTGGGCAGCAAATGCTTCTCTGTCCGCACGCTACCCGTTTGCGGATCCTTCCTTAGGTTGACCAGAATCATGTTGCTGGCGTATTGCTGCTGCCAGGCGATGGAGAACACGAACAGGTACAGTATTTGCTGGCCCGTCAGCTTCTCCAAAGTAAACTCCATGGGCTGGGAGCCGCGCACAAAGCCCGAGGTGTTGGACAACAGGGCTATGATGGCCCCGAAGTAGTGTACATAGCCCACGACATAGTGGCTCAGGTTGATCTTGCTTTGTTTGGAGAAGATCTGCAAGAAGCTGGTCTCGTAGAAGCGGCGGGTGCACTGCAGCGTCAGCATCAGGGCGCCCACACAGGCCGTCGTCGAGTCGATCTCCACCTTCCGATGGCTCCGTCCGCCGCCCATGAAGTCCAGGAAGCGCAGCACATACTCCGGAGCCTCTCGCTGAGCCCTGACCGTCGACACAAGTAGGTAGAAGCCCAGCCAGCTCCAGAATATGGCGAAGATGTAAAAGTGCTTGAACCATGACTTGGGCACCTCCAGCCAGGCCACCAATGGATCCGTTTCGCCCTTAAAGCTGTGCTTTCCATAGCGAAAGGACTGACGTATGCTATTAGGAAGGTACTTCTCCACAAAGGTCATCAGGCCGCCAAAAAACACGATCGTGGCGATGAAGGTCCCAAAAATCATCTGCAGCAGGTTGATCTTGTACCGATCGATCAGGTTTTCCAGGAACTCCATGGCTCCAACATTGGCGAGCGCCATTGCGAAACTTGTTGAGTCGAAGCAGCGCGGCAGAACTGTAAAAACTTTCTCCGGGCGAAAACTTGCGGAATTTCATTCTGGCCGCAGCCAGAGTTGCCAGTGCTCGCGGGGCCGGCATTAAAGGGTTGCAACCGTTATACGGCGTTTATGTCCAGGGAGGTTCATGAACAACCAACTACACTATTATTATTAAATACATAATATGTTCATGATTCGGGGTAAAAGTATACTTATATAAGTGGTATTTTAATCGATATTTTCAGCATCTTAAGCTAATATAGCAGAATACAGCTGACTTTTGCCAGCCCATTTATTACTAATATCAGTAACAGAGTATTTTTAAGTGATTTGTAAATATTTTAGTGTTTCGTCACTTATTTAGTTTATATTAAATATTCATAATGTTATTGCGTAAGCATACGCATACACGCATAAACCAAGCACCAAGGCTCTGTGACAACTCTGTCCCACCTATCGAAACCAGCTAATCGATAATAAAGAGGCGGGCTTTTTGGTAAAAAAAACGATCCTTTATTTGATTGCCTTTAATATTTTAAAGAGCAAGTAAATTGGCTACAGTTTCATGCTTTCATATGCAAATGTATAAATTGATAATTACGATATGGCTTGTCTATGTTTCGGCAGGTGTAAGTATTTTTTTTATGCAATTGTGATAACGCTCTTCGTCGATATTGCTTATTGCTTATTGTGTGCACTCATTCGCCTCAGATCCTTTTGTTTAGCAGTAAAGGACACGGGGAGATGTTTGTCAAATATCCACACCATTCCGCCCAAGAGTGCCGCCCTTATAGGGTGGAGGCTTGGGCCGAGCATAAATGCTGGAGGTTCCACAGTCCAACTGATAGAAGCTGTTGTTGGGACTGCCATAGATAAATAAATATTTTAAAAAATGATTCTGCACACTGAATTTCAATATACATCACCTTTGAGACCGCATACTGATATTATCCAGAAGAAAATTCGGATCTTTCAAGCTCTTCAAGGTGGTTATAGGTTGATTAGACTTGCTATCCGAACACTGAACCATCTGCACAGTCGAGGACAAGGGATAATCCAAGTTATCCAAGTTAAGAGAGCTGCAAATTACACAGAGTTAACTATCAAATTCCCCACAATAAATATACAGAAAAAAACTTAATAAATAACTTGGAAAATCACCTCTCAGAACCATCATCCGAACCAGAATCGCTTGACGCGCTTGGCGCACAGGACTCTTCGCAGATGTGGAAAATGTTGGCAAAGAAAAACTCAGAATGCGGATCGGAACTGAAGAGCAAAAAAGAAACAAAAGGTTAAGAAATTTATAAACAAATTAAAAACAAAAACAACTAATTTCGAGACTCATCTTCCCGCCAAAGGGAACTCACAACTTCTCGTGCTGGAAGCACAGAACAGCGGATAGCATTCCAATTAAAATGGCAAAGATCATGCCCGGAATGGCGAAGGCAAAGGCGAACTCATCAATGTAATTGCGCACGGGCACATCCTCCCGCGAGATACCCATCCAGCGATCCTCCTGCTCCTGCTGTCTCGGCTGCTCCTCCGCCGCCTGCTGCTCATTCTGCTTGCCGCTGTGATACAGGATCTCTGTGGGCGATTCCACGCCCACCATCCGGAAGGCACACCAGTCGAGCTTGAAGCCCACATTCTCGAAGATTTTCTGGACGGAGGTGCGTTTGTAGGTGCACGATGGGAGCTTATATAGGGGACGCACTTCCTCCTGGAGCTCCTTTAGACGGGGAGAGAACTGTGCAAAACTGCCCACGTGGACAATGACGCTGTTGGGTAAAATCATATAAATAATATATTGTTTCTAGGTAACTACTTTTATCTGCGTTTTTTAAAAATAGTAATGTGGTGGATAACTCTATTTTTAGGGTTTAAAAGTATCCAACGACTATTTGAACTTTTTTATTTTTTAAAATAATTAGATATGTTAAAAAAATTACTCACCCCTCACGCTGCTGCGGACGCAGAGGCAACCTTCCTCCCATATTCACAGCCGACTCCATGAATACCACACTCAAGTCCTCTTTGCTATTCGGCCAGAGATCCTTGCGGAATATATTGCGGAGATTCTCCACCCTCCCAGGATCCATCAGATGCACCCAGTTTAAGTTGTCGATCTTCATCTGGACGACATTAGGAGTTGGAAACTTGTGGGCCACGAACATAGAGAGTATAATTCGACGAGTTTCGTAATTCTGCCGATTGAGAGCCACCACATCCAAGCTGAGTTCCTTGCCAGCCGCCGATTCCGGCGGTGTGCCGTAGAGGAATCCAGCATGATACTCATGACTATACATATATCTCATCCAACTGGGCAGGTCGGGATAGTTCATCAGGGAGGGCCGATAGCGAAACTGTTCGCTAATGACCTGATGGGTCCAATTGAAGAGCTGCGGTTCGATTTTGTACGTGAACAGCTCCCCCACACTGGCCTGGAGTTTAGATCCCGCCACACCATGGCTCCACATTAAGGCTGCTAATAAGGGCAGTGAAAAGCTTAACAGATTCATTTTAATTTCCTGTCTTCGATTCACAAGCACATTTTTAATTGACAATAAACAAGTATTAAATCCGACCAGAAGCCACGAAAAATTCCGATGGTGTGTATCCAACTGGGAGAGGTAATGAGATGTGGGATTCAAGATGTTCTCCCCCAAAAATTATTTTGTTTTTATTTATAAAGAGAGCGCTTGCGCATTTTTGATTTCTAACAAAAATAAAACACCTGTGACTAAGGTCAGTGTTGTGGCTATGAAATCAGTTTCTTGCTTAAACTATTTGTTTTTATATTAAATATACAACTAAAAGATTATTTACAGATTACTTCATTGAATTAAATTGGCTTGGTTTAGAAAATTTACAATTTTCTAAAAGTATTCAAAATTGTTAGTATTTTTCTGGTATATTTCAGGCAATAAGTAACAACTTTAAATAATAATTAACTAATTTATAGATTCCGCAATGTAACTAAATTTTTTTTTTTTGTAAATTAATTAGAAATAAAGGAATACGTTCTTCTCACTTTCAAACATAAATTATTTAACACAAAAAAGTATTTTATTGCAAGTATTTTAAAAACTGCACAAATCGATAGCTTTCATTCCCATCTCTAGATCGGTGACAACTCTAATCAGCTGCCGCCTGGCAAATTTCGGGCTAAA
The DNA here is from genome assembly GCA_018904695.1 of Drosophila parvula. Taxonomy (NCBI): domain Eukaryota; kingdom Metazoa; phylum Arthropoda; class Insecta; order Diptera; family Drosophilidae; genus Drosophila; species Drosophila parvula. Next base: position 61,808 of record JAEIIG010032895.1, on the reverse strand, counting down.
ATTCTTGGGATTCTACGTGGCTACCGCTGTTTATCTTGCACAAATTGGAGGAAGTAATGTCTGCTGACGACAGATAGCAGCAGGTGCACCTGTGTAAATAATCGGAAACCCATTTAAAATCACCCTGACGATGTTTCCCTGCCTGTGCCAGCTATTCTTCTATCTGCTCTCCGCGATTGCAGTTGCGGTTGTGCTGGTGAGTTCTCCTTGGTAAACACAAAAATCATAATCATTTTATTGATAATAACTCACCCAGGTCGTAGCGTTGGTTTTATACAAAACCAAGCCCTATCCCAACATCAAGCGGCACAAGGATGAGGAGACATTCCTGGATCCGCAGACCATCGAAACGGTGACATTCCCCAGCATTGAGGAGTCTCCCAGTTTGGAGCTCAGTGTCATTGTGCCAGCTTACAATGAGGAGGAGCGATGTATGTGTTGCCTTTTATGTTCCACGTTCGGTTTTTTATCTCGTTTTGTGATCAATCAATTACAGTTAAACCTCGAATGTTGCTTTTATAGTAAAGTTCACCTTAGCAGGACATTGAGAATTAATATTTGCAATTTAGAACTTTCCTTATAATTGAAGCTTGACTGTATTTACCATATTTGTATTGATTGAGCATGAGTAGTAATTTATCACATGATTATATTATTTCCAGTGCCTGCCATGTTGGACGAGTGTCTGGCCTTTTTGGAAAAAAAATCCGCTGGAAATCCCAGTTTCAGTTACGAAGTAATTGTCGTGAGTGATGGCAGTCAGGATGCCACTGTCTCCGTGGCTTTGGGCTACTCTACCAAGCATGGAGCTGAGAAAGTTCGTGTCCTAGAACTTATCGAGAATCGTGGCAAAGGGGGTGCCGTTCGCATAGGCGTCCTGAGTGCCCGTGGCCGTCATCTCCTCTTCGCTGATGCGGATGGAGCCACCAAGTTCCCTGACTATGATAAGTTGGAGGAGGCGCTGAAGCAATTGGCACCGGAGTGGCAAGAGGATGGCATAGCCATAGGATCGCGAGCTCATTTGGAGAACGATGCAATTGCCACGAGAAGTTTCTTTAGGTATTTATTACTATTACGCTCTTACTTACTGAAAGTAAAACCAAATCCCTCATATTCACAGAACCATCTTGATGCATGGCTTCCATTTCCTGGTCTGGCTCTTCGCCGTCCGTTCCATTCGCGATACCCAGTGTGGCTTTAAGCTGTTCACCCGATCAACGGCTAGGAAACTCTTTATCAGCCTCCATGTAGAGCGCTGGGCCTTCGATGTGGAGCTGCTGTACCTTGCCGAGCGCTTAAAGGTGCCCATGTCTGAGGTGGCCGTCCGTTGGACGGAGATCGATGGCTCGAAACTTACGCCCTTCTGGTCTTGGCTGCAAATGGGCACCGATTTGGGCATGATCTGGCTGCGGTATTTGGTCGGCGCTTGGAAGATAGCTGCCAACCAGAAGAAGCAGAACTGATGGGGCGGACCTCATTTCCGTGTCTGACTAGCATTTTGTTTTCATTACCAAAACTCTAAAATGAACTCTAAACTCTTAAAAACTATTTTTGTAGGCCTTATAAAAAAAGTTAAGTTAAGTTCACAGTATTTGTTTAAATAAAATAAAACATCAAAAAGTGAAATAAAAGAAGAAAGAAAGCGAATAAACATTGTCATTAGCTTTTTATTAAAGTTGATCATAACTGAGTTTTGCTTAATTAATCCCAAGAAAATAGTTTAAAAATCCATTACTATAGGCAACTTTTACTTCATACATTTCTATAAATTATGTGCATTTATTTGGAAAGATTTGTTTTTATTTAAAATTATGAAGCGGTGTCTTTTAGCCGTTACCGAAGTTGATCGTTAGGACTTAGCAAGGCTTCATACCTTACTTATCCAAGTTATACACCATTGTTTATCTGAACTGGTATTAAATGGTATTTTTTGCTTGATGTAACGATTTTAGGTGCTTTTATCGTTATTGGACACACTGGTTGCGGCGGCGCGTTATGTTCGGCTCCTCATAATTCTTTGTTACTTCATTAATTAATATAGTTTTTTATAATTAGCCAAACTCCGACAGCCGCCACAATAGCTGGCACGTGATTAAACGAAAAGATAGTTTTCCGTTAAGTCGGAAAACCGGGAAAGTGCAACTGCAACCGAGGTAAACGGAGAGAAGTTCCAGGAATTCCTGCGCCTGTTGCTCGTTGCACTAGTGTGTGTGCGCGGGTTTCTCGGTGTGCGTATGCGTGTGCGCTCAGCTGTGCCTGCCGCGGCGATATATTGTTTATAAAGTGTTTATTTTTTTCGCAGTATGCAAATGCTGAACAAGCCGGTCGGTTGATTTTTCGAATTTTGCTCTCCGCGTAGTCGTCGTCGCTGCCGCGCAAACGAAAGTGATTTGTTTTTGTTTACTATATCGGTCCCGCTATTCTTCAATTCTCCAATTCGAGGTTCGTTGTTAGCAAAGTGCGGTCTCCATCGTTGTGGTTGTTGTTGTAATGCGGCCGGTCATTGCTTCAAATTGCTTAATCAACGGCACTTGTGGTAAGCGCGAACTGGCACAGTTATCAATTTGATTCCCTCTTATTCTCTCTTTCTCTCGTCCCTTGTTCTGCTATCGAATTTCGCCTTTCGTTCTTTGTTTTATCAGCAATAAATTATTTTGCCCTGCAAGCTGCGCTTGAAAAAATATTTGTAATTATCGCTGCGCGTGAGCTGATAAGAAAATGAGGAAAGTTTGTAGGAGAGAGAGCTGGAACATAGAGAGTATGACAGAGAACGAAAAACTATGTATTGATCAGACTTTAAATTTAATCGTTTTACTTGACATATTAGTTTTATTTATATTTTTTTGTGAAATTGAATAATACAAAAAATATGTATGTAGATTTTCTATACATCTGATAAGAACACGATATTGAGCGTTTCTGATCAGAATATATTGCACTTACACGTGAAATTCTAATTAGGGCTACAGTTCACTTATTCATAAAATAAAAAGTAAGTTTATTTTAAAAAATATATTAATATGTATGTACATATACCAGTAACTTAACTAAGTGAATTCAATCAATTACAAAAATGTACATAAATAAATTAACAAAGAAACAAAACGCTTTTCAATTGTCTTGAAATTCTTGCTAAGGTCACAGATTCCCTCTTTGCCGCTCTTCTTCTTTGTAGCATAGCGAGTCGCGACTAGAAAAAAGCTGCGACAATAAACAAAAAATTAAATGGCAAAGAAGAATACAAACTAAGCGCGACCGACCATTTGCGTGGCGAAATTCAAAGTCAAAAACGAGTTGCCAGGCCACGCCCGCTATCCATATGTATGTGCATATCTCCGTATATATGTATACATATGTATGTATAATGGTATAAGTGTGTGCACGCTCCTCCGAAAAGATTTATGTACACATTGCGCCTTCTGCCTTTTTTCGCCATCCTTTTCTTCCTTTTTCTGTGGCCTCTGTGTGCCTCGGTCCGTGTTTATTTTATTACTTATGGCCATGCGCAGGGAGCTCATCGAGATTCTCTTCTCGCCGCCTCTCTTTTCAGGCGGCTCTGCTTGATTAAAGAGGGCGGGTGGAAGTGGGGGTGGCAGGCAGTTGTGGTAGTTGTCGCTTTTGTTTTGTTTTCGTTTCGTTTTGTACATTTCCATGCGGGGCAGACAAGTCTGTTCATGTTCAAGATCAGGAGCGGATCAGGTTACGAATTATTTGATTTTATAAATTTTTATGTAAGCAATTTACAAACATATGAATGTAACTTACAATTTGATCAGATAAATGAATATATAATACATATGAAGGAATTGATCGATTTAAAAATATATTTATGGAAATTTCCGCACTAAAGACTAAAGGCCCGCACTCCGCTCCTGTGTATTTTTACCGCCTTTTGTTAGCTTACGTTGAAGTGTGATAATTCCTGCGAGATCGCATTGTAGTTGTCTTTCCGCTTGGCTTTTTCAGTGTTCGCTACAAGAAAAGGAAGAGGCAACAGAAAAGGGAAGGGAATATCCCGCTTTGGGGGCTAATCCTTTAATTCTGTGTGCTACAGTGACTTCAAGGTCAGCAAGTGATCACTGTATGCACATACATATGTATTTATGCATGTGTGCATGTACATATACATAAACGTCTCGTGTCTAGTCCGAGGGGCTAATTAATTGTCCGTTTAATCGTTCGATTTGCTGCAAGACTAGTCTGTCCACTCTTTTTGCTACCCAGACTAGGTATGTATGTATGTAGTCTCCGTCTCTAGTCTCTATATTTCGCTGTATATGTTTGTATCTGATGGATGTCAGCCGCAACGCCCACGGCAATTAGTCAGCCAGGTAACTCCCAATGATCCAATGCTCCAATGGCTGAATGGCTTTAATCTTTCAAGGGTTCATTGGCTCGAGGGGCGCTCCAAAAGATTCGCACGCCCACGCCCCCCCCCGAACGCTGATTTATGACCTTGTCTTCGGCGTGTGTTGTAACCAATTTCTTTTGGTTTTTTGTTGTGTGTTTTTCGCTTCTAATTTTAACCCATCACTTGTGACGCATTGGAAAAATGGCTCATAAAATCATTTCGAATCACTTTTCGAGATGGAAAGCACAGCATTGCCAAAGATTTTATTTTAAATGTTTTTGGTTGAAGAAAAACCAGATTAGCTTTGTCCCTCTTCATAATCAAATCTTTTGATAAAATTCTTTGTTTTCTTTTCCTACTTAAATATTAAATATATCTTAAAAGTCTCATAAATCTTCAACTATTAACAATGCCCAACTTTTGCCATTAAAAAGGTACTTAAATATTTTTCAATCACATTTTCAATGTGTGTATACTTTTTGAGGAGATTATTAAACAGTTTTAAGATTTATATTTCATTATAAATGTTTCTCATCGTAATAAAAAAATAAAGAATTAGTTTATACCTCTAAACAAAATTTAATCGTATTTTTTTAAATTTAAAAATGTGTTAAACTGTCTAACTTAAAAATGTAGAAATTTGAAAGTTTTACTGAAATGTTCAGTTTATTTTAATTAAAACGTAATAAAACCCGTAACAATGGGTTAATTGTTTTATTGCCTTCCCTGTAAAAAGTGAACATTGATTTTTGGCTAGCTAATATTTTGTTTCTATTATATGGCTTTACAGATACTTTTTCTTGTCAAGATGATGGGCACTAAGCATCGGAATTCGCATAATGGCAGCATCAAGTCATCTTCATCGATGCGATCGAGCAGTAAATCCTTTCAGGCCAAAATGGATAGGATGTCAGAGCGACTTTACGATGTGGTAAAGTCTGGTTCGATGGTGAAAAGGGCCCAAAACAAGAAACGTTTCACGCCCGTGAACTACAAACATCGCTGGTTCGAGCTGACCAAGCAAACGCTCTCCTATTTCGACGTGGAAAACGTGGAGGTGAGTCATTTAATCACGGATTCATGTCAACAACAGGTTTCATTCGGAATACATAAAATTATCCATTAATCAACAAAATGAATCAACATAATCTGATTGAAATTACGAAATAAGCGCTGATAACATCAGTTGATTGGAAACTCTAGTTATAAATTTGTATTTTTATCTCGGTCGGTGAAGAACAAATAAAAAAAAAATATATTTCTTTTTCAATAAGTTTGCCAATAAATTATCAAAGCTATAGTTAATAGATAAATATCTAATATAATTATTAAAAGCATAATTGATTGAATTAAATAAAGTAATAAATATGTATTATTAGGATGGCTGTAACTTATCGACGGTTTTCTTTAAATGCCCTTTCTTTTCAGCTAAAATAAAATATATCGGAGCAATTAGCAGTTGTAATTTTTTTTGAAGTTTGTAAAAAAAATGTCTTCTTAATCAAAGCTTACTTTTAAGTCAAAACAATTTGTAAGATCATAAAACACTTTATACATACATAGATCCTTTGAGAATTTGGTAGAATTACTTCGCGATAGGACAAAATCAAGAAGTCGTAGACCTGAGGATTACTTGTAACAACATACATACATATGTACATATGTATGTACACCTAACGGTTTATTGTGGACACCCTTCCTTTTAAGGGTAATTTTTATTGACGGGCTCCTACCATAAATTTCGGTGTCCAACCATGTAAATACATTTATCCCATATCTCGGGCTTTAAAAATTACTATCTTCTTTGCCAATATACAAATTATTAATTAATCATGTATGATATAAAACTAATGGTGGGGAGCCCCAACCTCAGGGCAATGCAGTTTCAGCCAAAAGATAACCCTAGAGCCGAAGTTAGTCAGTTGGCCCGCTGACAATGACACTTCTTGAGAGATTCCGAGGGAATGGGAACTACGAACTGGGGAGGAGGATGATGAATTAAAAGCAGGGGCTCCCCCTTTCATTATTCATGTTGAAGTGGGCGTCTCATCTTGTCGTCATGGTTTCGTCATTTATTGCGTCGTTATTACGGCACCTACCGGCTAGCAATTTTCACCACCACCCGCTATAGTCTACCCCCGGAAAGTGAGGGGAGAAGAGAGAGAGAGAGAAAAGTTACTCTGCTCCTGCAACCGGCTGCTTTCGTTTCAAAACAAATGTCGCTTTTTCAGCAGAGGAAAACTCTCCAAACGCCGATTCGGCAACATCCATTCCAGTCTCCATACTCTTGGTTGGAAATTAACCACTGTGTGGGGGGTGGAAAATACTCTCCAACACACACACACACACACACACACACACAGACAAGCAGCTGTTAGCCGGTGAAAAAACCCACCCTTGGGTGTAGAGTTACTGTCCTATCCCGCTTTATGCCCTTCCAATTGGAAGTTTCCCATGAGCAGCGCTTCCCCCGTAAAAATCCTGGATGAAGTTCAGTAACCGTGGCAGGAGTTTCTATCCTGGCTTCGTCGCATAAGGACGTGCATTCGTTCGAATTTGAGGGCTAAAAGTCATTTCACGGCTCCCTTGAACAACAATCCCATAAACTGTTTTTCAAAAATTTGTTAATAACCTTTTGTATTTTTAATTAACTAAGAGTTATTTAAAGTCCTTAATTCGTTGATAAATTGTGCTATTAACCGAAATACTAAGAGTTTTCTAACGCGCCGGCTGCTACCCTTGAAAATTTGATTGGTTTTTCAGCGGCAACGATAAACCACCCTTATTTCTCATTATTCGAATACAAATTTTAACTAGAAACGTTTAAATAACTGACTACACTAAAGTCCGGCGAATATCCTGTTTACTTTTCTGGACAAAACAACCAAAAAAAATAAAACATTTTCAAACGCACTTGCTTTCCATGGCGTCGTTGGAAAATTTTGTGCGAATCTAACCGAAAGCCACCGAGAAAAAGAAAGAAAAAAAAGGGAAATAGGAAAGAAAACGCCCCACCCAAAACAAAAGTTTTTCAAGTGTAGCCAGCTGCCTCAGTGTGTGTGCGTGCGTGTGTGCGTGTGTGTGCGTGAGTGAGTGTCCTGCCGCTCTTTTTTGCCGCACCCCAAAAATATTCGAATTTCGTGTGTTTCGTTTCTGTGCCTAAATTAAAAGGATTATCCTGACGCCCAACAACAGCAGCAAAAAAGGACGCACATTTGTGGCATATCCTAGGTAAGCACACGCGGACAAAAATATATCCCTATGGGAGATACCAGTTTAATGTGCCAAGTTTGAATTTCGTAATTGAATTAGATGGCGTTGTTCGGTCTAAGGGATACGCCTAAAATTATGCAATAAAAATACATATAATACTTGATTGAAATGAATGTTTACATGGTGGGGATATAGGGGCTTATTTGTTAATATATATCTTTATATATTTAGCATAATAATAGAAATTTCATGGTATGCCTATTATAATAACATATGGAATATAATAATATTCGAATATTCTATTGTTTGAACTTATATAGAGCATGCAAAATCGATTTTACATTAATTACAAGTATTTGGCTTAGGGATAAACCGAAGTGGCAGCTAAATCTCGGCACCTACTTAAATCCCAGCTCCTCCCGAAAGTCTTTCAAATTTTGTAGGAGACAACGCGTGTCAATCACTCTCTTGTCACTCTATCCCCATCATTTTCCCATTCATTTATTCAATTCGCTGGTTTTCCCTAGCCCACCCCTGTCGCCGTAGTTCTTTTGTCCTGTGAAGCTGATGCGGAGTTCGGAGGTTCGATGAACTCATGTAGAAAATGTTCAATTAATTGATTGATTCGCGGTAGCTTCTTTGTGTGGTCTCTCACCCACCACTGCCACCACCCAGAGCTGGAAAGTTGAGATGGATATGACCAGCTGCTTTTCTCTCGATGCTCTTCAGCCATCCATCCTTCCTTCCTTCCTTCCTCGCTCACTCGCTTCCTTGTAGTCCAATGTCCGGGCCGTCATGTTTATTGGGGTCAGACCCTCGGACACGGAGCGGGCTGATTAATGGGACAGAGAGCCAGCAACAAGCGGAGCCGGGGCCAACTCATCCACCTAGCCACCTAGTCATTGCACAGAAAATACACCTGGGAAAAAATCAAATCCATTTGCGTCTTTTTCGAAAGAAAAGGTTTCAAATCTCCATGGATTTGAAATGGCCAGTTAGGGCTATGTTAAAATATTAATCGTAAGATTTTACCACTTACCAGAATGTATTTTTTATTAGATTACGAAATAGTATGTACCTCTGGGCTTATTTTAAAAAGAGTTCAAAAGGAGTGAGATTGCAGGCTTCCTTCTTTGAATAGGAATATACATATTAATTTAGTTATAGTTTATTGTAGTTATTTACAGCGATCTTTATGTGTTAAATTAAAGAAAAATCTAATATTTAATTGCCGTATAAGATCCCTTTGCATTTTTTGCTGGGGTGTAGTCACTGCACTCCCTAGCCTAGGCTTCATCATCATCGTCGCAGTACTTCGTTGTCGTAGTTGTGTCATTAACCTGTCATAAAAATCGCAGCTTGGGCCTGGTCCCAGTTACAGTCGCAGGTCCCACGAGAGTGGACAAAAGAGCCAACTAAAGTGGGGCTGAAGAACCGAGGCACCAAACCGAACCAAACCCAAGAATCATCCTCTACTATGGCTCACCGCGGTGGTATGCTAATTGAACCTGGACTCTTTGTTTGCCAACACTCTGCCGTTTGCCGTTTGCAGCTTGCAGTTGCCCCGCTCTGTGGCACTGCCAATGCGTTCGTTCTGCTCTCTAATACATTTCGCACAGATTAAGGCTGTAAATAACAATTTCGCGAAAGGAAGGCGGGTCGCCATGCAATGCGCGTTAAATAGAGAAATGAACCCAAAAGGGGGCGTAGTGTGAATAACGAATGTGGGAATGCACTTTCGTTCGGGAGAATTGGCGAATTCTGGCCCCATTGAAATGGAACTTTTTTTATACTAGAACTCCTGAGCTTAATAGGAATTTTTAATAGTTATATAACTACAAATTAAGGCTTATTTAATTGCAAGAGCAATGGTTAACAGAAAGTTAATTACCTTATTTATTTAATAATGTTTAATTCAAAACGAGGTAATGGTTATTTGGCAAATATTACCTAAAATAATATATTAACAACATGTATTTAAAAAGTGGTCTTAGGAACCTCCTTCAACAAACGCGTGTCCTTCTTAAGATAATTGCACCAGCTACTTACCTAATATCTGTAAGCAGTATTTATGACTCTGGCCTGATAAAATATATGGGAAATGCGTGCATACCCTTTCTCCGCGATATATTTATCTATTTCTGAGCCAAACCCCATTGCCCTTCTCCGGCTAATGGAGGTATGGTGCCATCTGCTTCGGGGCTTGAGCTCCTTTCTGAGCTCCTATACTCGTCTCTCGGCTCTGGAGGCTCATAAATGTGTGTAAGAGTTGTAAATGCTTTCCCCATTATTGATGTTCGCCAGGGTGTGCGAGTGTGCAGACGACTAATCCTGTCCAGTAGCCACTTTGGAAATGAAGAAACTCCTTCTCCCGCCGATTTTTATGACTTTTCATATATATTTTTACTACTGGACTCGGAGAGCGTTACTGAAACCCGAAGCTAGAGCTTGGCTGCTGATCAATCTACCACAATTGTGAGGCCTTTACCAATTAGACATTTAAATTTATCACTTGGCGGTCCTCTTCGTAATTTTTTCCTCCGGGTTTTAAGACTTTCTGCGGTGAAAGAAAAATGTGTCTCTTGCGGGGGGATTATTACTCATCGCAGGCCTTTTAAAAAATTCTTCACGAATTGACACCTTTTAGGAGGCGAACACCGCCGACGAACGGGGCCTAAAGCCGATTTCGTAGAATTACAAAAGCCCGCATACCCCCCAACCCCTCCCCGATGCTGACAAATTAGCGGAGGAGCCAAGCTGAATTTATATTTCTTATATGTTGGGTGGTCCCGTTTCCAATCATTGTCGTTTATGCTTTTATAAATCTTCGCGCTGCATTTTTTTCATTTAACACGAAATTGGCGCCAAAGCCGAAATGTTTTTGATAAGCTGCTTCATCTTCTTGTTTCTTGTTTTTATATTGCCGAGTAAGGGGGGAGAATCTCTTGACTCTGACATATGTCGTTCCTCCTTTCAGATCGGCAAATGAGTTGGATGGCATGAGGAGACGCTGTCCTCGATTTTGTTGTATTCCTGAAAACCTTGGAAGACAACCTGACGTCGTCTGCGGTTGCCGGTCGCCAGTTGCCAGTTGCAACCGCAGGCTAAATGACTGAAAAGGCTTAAGCCTGATTACAGTTACTTGTTTAAGGCTGATACCCTATGGTTAAAGGGGCATATAAAGCTATTCTGGTAGCTAAAAGAGCTTATGAAGTTAGGAGAAGGTAGTTTACACTGAAAACTCACAATTCTCTAAATAAAAGACCAAAACACCGTCTTTATTTTTCCTTGGTTAATGAACAAATTAAACATCGGTAACTTAAAGTTGCAAGCATGCCACAGAAATCGCTATGGTTTTGAAATCAAGTTAAATTGTGTGAATTCAATCATTGAATTTGAAATATTTAATTAGATTTTATTAGTTGAATATGACCAAAAATGCTCTAATAATAATAAACATATTCCTAAATTTATATATAATTTAATTGAACAGATCACTTAAGCTCCCATAAATATTCAATAATACTTCGTAAATTCAATATCCCCCTCCCCGAATGACAGCTGTCTTTTATGCTGACTAATTACCAGCACTTTTCCAGCCATTTACATATGCAAAGTTATGCCCCAATATATATATACAGATACATAACAATTGTGCAGAGACCAAGCCCTTTTGGTAAGCACTTGTAACAATTATGAATCACAATCGAAAAGGTAACAACACACTCCAACTCCGAGCCGGGCATCGGGCATGATAATAATACAATTATATGGAAAACCTGTTGGTCAATTGTGTTTCTGGCCTGCTCCGTGTACATGATTTGCCTATTAACGGATTTTGGTTCACGGGAGATGAATCATTCAATGAACGGAGGAGCGACCAGAAGACCTTTCGCTGTTATCCGGCGTGCCTTGAATGCCAAATTATGGTTTTGCAGCGTCTAATGAGTTGTAAATCCCTAAAGGAAGATAGGAATATATCTATATATATATCATGGCTTTTATGTTTGAGTCCCAGACGTCGCTTTGTCTGCCTCTGAGCTTAAGCTTTTCATGCTTCATTATGCTGCTGCCTTGAATGAATCTCTCGCCTTACTCCTTCTTCCTCTAGCTTCTACTCCTAGCTACCCTTTTGTTTTCCTTCTCGCCCACGAGCTGACATTGAGTTATTACACCGAGACGGGGATAATGGAGACCCCTTTCTTAAGTCGGCCCATAACCATAAAGCCCGAATTTTAATCAAGTCCCACAGCAAGTGAGCCTAAGCCTAAACACCTTTTACGCCTCATTATCGGCCGGAGACAATAAACAATCGTTTAATTGGAATTATGCCTAAAAATAAACGCCTCTTTCTGGGGAAAAACTAAGAGTCTTGAGCGTTTTTATTGGCATTATCGGCTTCAGCTATTTCCGCTCTTAATTCAAAGCTCACGAGCCATCGAATAAAATACCCAAAAAAAAACTGAGACTTCGAAAAAAACAAACTGATCCTCAATAATTAGAAATCAAAGCCGGTTTCATCTAAATGTGTTAGCATGTGTGATAAGGTGCGGTTCGAAAATATAACGTTTAAATTTAGATTTATTAATTAATTGTATCATTTATTATACAATTATTTATATACTTATTAAGTTATATTTATTATTATTTATTATGAATTAACTATAGAATTGGTACTGATATATTGATTCTATCAGTTTCGAGACGCACTGTCCTCGCAACCGATTCCGAAAAACTTGTCTACTTTCGTATTCAATAGTGTTATCAAGAAAGATGGCCTGAATGGTCAGACGCAGACCGCAAACGCGCTGCTCCGGGTTCCAGATCGTTGAGAGATGGTCGCCACCTTCCCCGTTGCCCCCTCTGCGGTTGATGATTGATCTTATCGCGCGCCGCTCGAAGCTCGTGAGTCATCATAAAAAAAAAACCATATATTTCTCTTCTTCAGCAGCCGCAGCAGCAGAAGCGACAGCAGCCGCAGCAGCAGCAGCCGCGATCGCCATAAGTTGTTAGCTGTTTTGTACTTTATGGCCTTTTGGGCAGCAAAAAATAGGGGCCATCGGAGGGGGTTGGCTTCATAACTCAATGTGGGATGTCGTTTCGGTTCTGTTTAAGCTGCGTGCGAGACTCACTTTCCTCATTTATTTGTTGTGCTTCTTTTTTTTTTTTTGGCCCACACAAAGGCCGTTGCTAAAGTAGTCAGTCATCGGTACTATGGAACGAAAGGTGGGCTCAGAGTGCTAAAAACCCAGACTCTGGTGGGAACCAAAGTAAACCGTAATTACTAATTACAACGAACTTCTTGCAAGATACATTTTTTTTCCAGCTGAATGAAGGAACGTTTACGACTTGGCATAAATCAATGAACGTGAAGAGCTTACATTTTTCATTTTCGCTAAGGAAGCGGTCAGGATCCCATCTTTAATATTTACATTTTTAATTAAAATATATTATAACACAAACTCTCTCTAAGCTCATTCGTTTTAATAGAAAATATTATTTTTCCTACCCTCTAATAGCTTTTAATTGATCATAATTGCTCTCAAATAGAGTTCTTCGCAACTCCCCTTCTTTCCCAAACTTACAACTCATTTTCCCTTTTTACATTTCCTTATGATGTATTTTTTTTTGTTTTTTAAAATTATATTTTCCACTGTTTATTTATTCTTGTTAAATGCGTAACTGTAAAATCAACCGTACAATTGTCCCAGCAGAAATGTAAAACAAATTAAGAAAATATTCACACACGGTCGGCCAAAGTGTCCGAAATGATAAATGACTTTCGCCGGTCGCCGTCTGCCGCTCTTTATGCGTCGGCTAATTTCCGCTTGCTCTGCAATTTCGCCAATTCAAAATTCCCTTGAATCTGTCGTGTAAAAGATATGTCCCGATATGAAATGCAGCATAGGCATGGCACACACACTCACGTGTGTGACCAATGATTCAATCTGTTGGCATCCAACCCATTTCCGGTTTCCATTACAGTTTCCCAGACAAAAGTCTTTTCACCCGGATTCCAACTCCTACTCCGACGCCAACGGCGTGTGAGCCGAGCCCGGTCACCTCTTTTACTTTTCTTTCTTAATTTTTCATGTTTTCGTTTTTTTTTTTTTGCTTAGTTTTTGGGGGGCGTTTCGCAGTCATCGGTCAGGAATTGGCGCAGCAGACACTGCGCTTCTGTCGGGAGTTGGAGGTGGAGCAGGAGCTGGAGCAGCATCAGGAGGATTTCAGATTTCCGACCCAGACAAATTGCCCGGCGGGCGTTGCCTGTGTGCTCGCTCTACTGGCGCGCAGAGGCTCCAGAATCCCAGAATTCGACCCGAAAGTACAGTGGTTCCTGCCTTAGTTTATTTTTTAAGCACAGACTATTTTTTTAACTGAAAAATTAATTTATTCAGGGCCTAAAAAGTGTCTGAAAGTATACTATTAAAAAAAAAACAAAATTTGTGCTAAGTTCGTATCATATAACATTTGTTGATTTATTTAATGTTTTTAATATTTTATATATTTGATAGCAATATTTATAGTTGGAGTTGGGAGAAGCTCTACCGTAAACTCGAGCTGACCAACCAACCAAAACCGACCGCCCTCTTCCTGTCCTAATTATGTTGTTGCACATGCAGTTTCATGAATGAAACACAGCCTCCAGCTAATTCCCACACGCTTCGAAATGAATGAAAAATATTTATAAACATATTTTAAATTATGTTGAAGGGGAACCAAAATTTTATATATTTTTAAGAATGCACTTTGTAAGCGACCAAAATAATACCTTTGCCTTTGAATCGCAAATATGGGAAAGAGGTCCCTTCTCCTTGAGTTCCTTTTTATTGATTTACAAACCAAAAATGCATATCCTTAGTTCCAGAGATCTTAAAAATCGTATAATATCTCGTATAATCCTAGTATAACTTTGCATAGTCAATATAAAAATTCGATCGCCCGAACAGGGACTTGAACCCTGGACCCTTGGATTAAAAGTCCAATGCTCTACCGACTGAGCTATCCGGGCACTTGCTCACAGGGTGACTAAAGCCGAATATTAAGAGAGAGAGAGAGAGAGCGCAAAAATCATAAGAGAGATATTCGGTAAAGCACGAGTACCTCTCGGGGTTTAGGGTATGTTCCGAATTGAAAAAGCATAATTGTCATATCAGCTAACTCTAGATTATTTTGTTATATACAAACTAATTTAATTAGTTATATAACTAGCTAATTAGAAATAAATCTGTCTAGAAGGGTTGACTTCTCAGCTTAACTAACTTGTTCCCGTCGATTTTGTTTGTTACTAATTAATGATGTTGTGCAACAGGCCTTACCTTATTTTATTCTTGCGCAATATTGGCAGTATGTGTTTTGAGATAAAAATATAAAAAAAAATGCAACAGCAAACGTATCAATACTGTGTTATTCCTTTTGTTGCTTATGAATTATGTGTATTTATAGTTTATAAATTATATTATATGTATTCTTTTATGACACAATTATAAAGTCACAGAAATAGCACAAAAAGGCAATAAAGTGTGAAATTAGAAATTATTAATGGGGTGGCAACATACTATAAAACGTTGATGCCATTGCTCAATATTTAGCGGCCTTTTTTGAGGTTAAACTAAAACTAAATAATTAAATAAAATTTAAAATAAACGAATTAAAATATAAGACCTTAAATTGCTTATTTAAGAATGTTATTTTTCGGTGAAAGAGACGCTTAAATATGCATTCAAGCATTTCAAACATTCGTTATGCCTAAAAATTCAATTGGAAATTAATCCGATTTGGGTATAAACCATTTATTGATATACCAATTAGAGTTTCCATTCAAGACAGATGGAAAAGTCAGAGGAATATACAGTGAACGACCTCCGCAACGATACACCGATGTGTGTGTGTGTGAGGGAAAATGAGGAAAATGCATTTATCAAAACATAAAAATAAACACAAATTGCTTCAGAAATAGACAAAAGGGCGAAGACCAAATGTTAACAGAGCGAGAGAGACAGAGAGAATACCATGTGGACTCTGAGTATTTAAACAGCTAACCAAGCGAAGGGAAAATGCAAGGAAAAATGCCTGTGCGTAGGGGTATTCTTCTTGTCTTTCTTCTTGTTTTTCTTCTGCTTCTCTCCTTTATTTTTCACAGCTGCTGTCAAATGAAAACTCTTTGCTTTCGCATGTAATTACTTCTTGATATTGGGATAGGAATTTTCGGGCTATAGGGGGTTTATCTTCGCTGACCTTATGACTGACAATTTCCTTTGCACATTTATCTCTCCTCCACTCTTCGCCTTCGTCTTCGCCTTTGCCTTTTCCCCACTCACTTTTCCACTACATTTTCAATTATTCCCCGCGTTTCTTTGTCTCCGCGCTCGGCGGCGGACAAGTTTTCCATATGTGTGTTTGCTTAATACGTTTTAAGCGCTTTTTAAGCGTTCAAGTCACGATTTTCATATTTATTGTGGAAGAAGAAGGGTGCAGCTGGGGAGGGATCGCTGATTGATCAGCCGTATATATACATATATATATGTACATATATGTATGTATATATACTGTGTGCCTACAAGCTCCGCTCGATGCTTATCTGACTTCGATTTTTCTTCTGTGCTCAGACTCTTTTCTTTTTTCGTTTTCTATAAATTTAATTATTAGGGTTGTGCTGCAGGGCAAACTTTGAACTTTGTCTTATCGTTAATTACATCGCCAACGCTTTTTCGTCGTTTCTTCCCAAGATTTCCTTTTGTATCTCCGTGTGATGGATCACTACCAAGCGATTCCATACACGGGAAATTCCAACGAAATCGCAGTTCATGCTTTGATGGCTTTTCTCAGGATGCGGACCACGGAAATTATAAGTTTTTATTCAGAACTTGCAACCGAAAAATGAGGAAAGGAATGTCGGACAGTAAAACTTCTTTTGGTTGGAAACTATTTGTTTGGTTTTTCAGTTCTACTTCTTATAAAGGGATACAACGCGTAGCATACGGACAACGGACAAACGCTGAGACGGACAAACACTTTATAATAATAATAATAATACACTTGTAATATTATTAACTATTGACGAAATTAACTATTCCACGAAAACACCGTAAAGCATTGTTTCAGCAACAAATTTGCATAGCTATTATTTTTTATGAGCTTGTGATGGTGATTTTAGAGTTCCGAGAACATCACACTGTAATGCAAATTTCCACGATACGAAAATGTGAAGAGAGAGGAAGTGCTCTGCCCCTTTCTCCTGTGTGTTGACAGGAAGAGGCGAAGACAGCCTAGATGAGCAGGGAATGATTTGGCACAAATTACCGTGGACTAAAATTAATTACTTGACCAGAAGACAAGACGAGCCCAGAGCCCACAAGTCAGCCGAGCATGTCCTTCTTGACAATGGCCAATGGATGGGAACGGGAACCGGGCGCAGCGGCGAAACATAGAAAAAAATGTTCGTTTTCATTGGAAAAATGCATAAATTTTACTAGACAGAGGAAACAGATGCATGCCTTTGTTTACAATTCTCCTTTTAAGTGAAATTTATCGCCGCCGCTTTGCTCCTACGCGTGAAATTGTAATAATTAAAGAAAACAGAGAGGGTAGAGTATGGGGAAATTGAAAAACCATTACGCTGCGCCAGTTTTCTCTCTCTTTATTACAGTTATAATTTATTTGAGGCGATTTTTCAATCGCACTCGACATGCGGTCAGTTAAAGAAGCGCTTCGCTCCATCAATCATGGGAATTGTCAGGGCAGGGGGTTACGTTACCCTCCATCCAGATACAGAGATCCATCCCCCCCAATTGATCAAAGAAGGGACTTTATGGCATATAGCATACATACATATGTATGTATTCCTCTTTGGAGATTCGTTACGCAGCTCAAAGTCGAATGCCGAAATGGCATTTAAACATGCCAACCAACATCTGAGTTTGGTTTTCATTAATCAACATTGAAAAGGTTGCACTCTTCTCGGTCGGTGTTCGAGGATGCACTTGAGTGGGCGATATATACTCGTTCGTCTTAATGGAGTGAGACGAGGTTCCCCCCACTTAACTGTCCAATTGAGTGCATCAAGCATTATAATCGGTCTCTTTTCATATGGTAATATTTATTTAAGAGCACTCACTGGGGACTGGCAATCGTGGGAATGGGAATTATTTTAATGGTGAGTTCTAGTTTCTGTTTGAATTAATTCGAATTTGAGCCTTAACTGTTATGTTTATGAGTAATTTGAAGCTTATAAACAAAATGTTTTTAACAAAAATGAATGTGGAAAGAAAATCTCTATTGGAGCTTTGTATTTTCCCCAACTCTTTCCCCCTTCGCTTGATTTATTTACATTACAAACTTCTAAATTTCATATCTCTTTCTTAAAGCTTCTGCAGTATCGTTTAAAGTTTATTAAAAGTTGCTTATATTCTTGTAAATGTTTTTCTTCTACTTTTAATTGTGTTTTCTTCATCTCTGGCCTCATCTTATCTTCATCTATTCTTCAATTATCGTTTCATTTTCCACGCTCTCTCCTTCCGCACAACCCACTCCACTTTGACCCTCTGCGATGGCAATTTTCACTTAATCGTTTTTCCTCCCCTCTGTTGCTGCTGCTTCTCAATTTTCCGGGGAGTTTTGTTGCGTTTTTTCCTTGTTTTCTTTCGCCTACCTGAGTTGCAGTAGTTTGCTTTGACAGCTCTCTCAATTATGCCCAGGTGATTGCCGTCCCATTAGGACTCTCTTACTGCCCTTTTTCCTGGCAACAAACAATAGAATTAAATAAGGATACACACTGGTACACCCCGTGCAGGTGCGTTGCTTCATGTTTCAACCTGTTGTTGGTCCTTTTTAGCATATTGTGTTGCTTTTCGGGGTCCTTTTACTGAATAAGAAAAGAAATTCCTTTGCCATTTAAAAGTGCAACGAAAAATGTATTCACTTTGTGTCTTCTGACTGCTAAATTATGCAAGAACAAGATGTGTGTTAACAAGCAAAAAATATTAATTAAATTAATTGAAGTGAAGAGAACACAGATTTCCCAGGTCAGAGCGGCGCATTTCCTACTGTCAAGAAGAATTAACCTCGGGTTAAGTTCTATCCGCACTTTCTGGTCTGGGCAGACTTTCAACACTCGAAACAATTTATGGTTTTCTTTGAATTGTTTTCATTTTTTTTTCTTCTGTCATTTGCCCTGAGGTATTGGTTTCGTAAAAGGTTCGAGAAACGGCGACTGCATTTTGGTTAATCAGTTTGATTAATGTTGCCCTAATTGACTTTCACTCGCCGTGGCCTTTCCATTTCGTTTATAACGCATTTAAGCCAGAATTTGGCAAACCAGTTTTCGGTCCGTCCAGGGTATACAACTCCCCTTTCTTTTCAGTTTTTAGTTTAAGGAAATTTCCATTCCAGTTTTGTAAGATCTCGATTTAATTGCCGAGGCAATTTTTAGCTCGTTTTTAGTGAAAAATCAAAAGCAGCTGCTGCTACTGCTGCTTGTGCATCTTCATTTCGCCACATGTTGAAAATGGGAATGGGACTTTGACTGGGGAATGGGACATGTGTGCCTCAACATTCGCGCAACCTTTGGTATCGAGGAGATACACATAAAGTATTTGCTCCACACGGGTTCATTGACTCTGTTTTCTAGAAGGGAGCAGGATGAAGTCAACTTGGAAGAGAACTCATGTCATAGCAACTTTGTCCGCAAAAAAGTTTATCAAAAGCGCCAGTAACCATAACTAGTCATACTCCTCTCTTTTCGCAGTTATGTATAGAGTTCTACTTTTCATTTCTACATCCATTTCGGTTCAGTTCAGTTCAGTTTAGTTCAGTTTTCAGTTGGCTATTCACGAGAAAGTGGCACGACATGTTCTTCCGCCTCCTCCGCGCTGGTTGGCGTGTTCAGGAAGCATCGTCTGAGCGAAACTGGGTTGGATTTGTAGCGGCCTGACAGACGCCGGATGTCATCTAACTGTCGGACTATTTTCCTGCCCCTCCGCCTCTAACTAACTCCGCCCCCCCCCAGTCTTTCCTTTAGTTAGTTCCATTGATGCGGCCCACTCTCCATTTATGTGGAATTTTTCTCTTGTCTGGCAGTTGGCGGGCCTGGAATTACATTAGCTAATAATGCACCCAGGCACTCTTCTTAAATTAAATTAGGTAGTTTTACAGAAGATAAGATTGGGGGCAAAATATTGTGTTATTTTTGAGTAATAGAAGTTCTTTAATCAAGGGAATAGTCGATGTTAAAAGATATTCGCACGATTATATTAACTATAAATCAATATCTTATTCCATGGTCTTTTAATGATCAAAATTTCAACTTTTATAGAGTCAGTAACACTTAAATGTTATTTGTAAGGTTATTTTGTAAACGAAATTAACAAAAATCAATCTAAACAAGCTCTGTGTAGTATCCTTTAAAGTTTAAACAAAAAACGAACTTTTTATTTCCTTATAATCCCCTTCCCTGTAACCAATATTCCCTTTTTTCATATCAACGACCGTAACCTGAAGGCAGAGTCATATCATTCACCTGGTCATGACAGGCTTAATAAACTAAGTTAACTGGAGATGCCGAAAAATGTGCGCCATTTAAATTTGTATCCCTACCGTTCGTTTTTTTGCTTTTTTTCGGCATCATCCTGGCCTGGCATTCCACTTGACGGCACTTGAGCCCGTCGTCGTCATCGTCCTTACGCCAGGGGTAATTTTTGCACGTGTGCCGACACTTGACGGGAAGCGATGGCTGGCGAGGGAACCAGCCCCAATTCCTGGGCCAAGACGATGCAACAATTGGCGGAGGGGAAGACCTAAAAGCGCTGCCAGCTCAATTAAGTCAACTTAATTGGCCTAATTGACTCAGACTTTGGCCAACAAAGACTGGCACTGCCTGCCATCTAAGACATAACTTCGAGAGGGGTGGGGAGGGAGTGAGTTCGGGGGATTATTTTCAGAGAGAGTGAAATTTTAAGACCGACAGATAAGCACGGCCGACGTCTGTCGGGTTAACTTTTGGCCCCGACTTATCGCGGCAACCCAGAAAAAAAATCTATCCAAACAACAAAGTGAGGCAACAACGGAGACGCAGCATAAAAACCTCATCAACAACAGCGTTGACACAAAGACCTCAAATAAACAAGCAGCAATTTGAAAATAACAAATAAAAAACCCATACACACACACACAAAAAACAAAAAGCTTGAGGAAGGGGAAGGGGAAGAAAAAACAAACTAAAACTGAAATTCAAGAAAAGAAATTGAACTTCCTTTTTAGCTTCTCAGCGACTTCAAGTTTGATAAAAAGCGAACAGCAAATGGGCGTGCACAGAGAGGAAAATGTTAAAAGAATATTTAAATAATCAAATAGATCTTAATATGAATTTAAAATATTACAAAAAATAGGTCAGAATGCTTTAAAGATTCTTAGAACTATTTTATTACATTTATTTTACTTTCCAAACCATTAAATAAAGAATTATGGAATGGAAGTTTAAAATCAATTAATTTCTCATTCAAAAATAGATTGTTTTCATAAAAAGAACAAAGAACTATATGAATTAAACAGAAGTTCCTTTCACTTTTATAGTTTTTATTCAATTTGAATAAGATCTTTTTGTTAATCTCATTTAAAAGAATATTTATGCCTTAATCTAAATTTAAATACTTTTCCCCTACTGCCAACCTTTATTTAAAAATTCTTAATTAAAAAAACTAAAACATTTTGAAAGTATTTTCTCTGTGTGCCATTTGGATTCTCTTTGTGTAAACAAATCTGGTGAATAAAAAGCCAAAACTTATTTGGGTTAAACAAGACGGGGGGAGGAGGTTGAGAAGGCGGAACCATGAGCCAGCAGAAATTCAAATTCAACTTGAAAATTGTAATGAAAATGAAATCGCAGCAGGAAAAGCCAACTTGGCGGCCAATTGAGATTTGAAATTGAAACTCGCACACTCACGCGAAGGAAAATCCACAAGGCGATCCGTTAAATTGGCGCTGCTAATGTGCGAGTTTTTATCCGATGATGATATGATAGAGTATGGATGGGAGAGGATGATAATGCCGATAGACATGGAGCTGCTAATGGTTCGGATCATGATTATGATGATGATGAGTGAAGAAGAAGCTAATTTAAAGAGGCTGCGGCACTAATGGAAAGTCTCAGTTGTTTCTTTTCTTTTTTTAGCTAGAAGAATTCGAAAAGCTACAAGCTTCCGCATTTGTAGAATTGGTTCTGTCTGGCTTTTAATTTGAGTGGAATTGGAGCAGAACTATACTTGATAATCGATTTAGGCTTATAGTAATTATGTGTCTTTATTAAAGAGTTGATTACAGATCTTCAACTAATCGAATTTTGTTAATGTAATGTTAATTATAGGTTAATAATATTTAGGAACCTATTCTTATAACTTTATAATAAGCAAGTGTTCTTGTTTTTGGGATTTTGATATAGTTTTTTTTACAGTCATGAACTCTTTAAATGTTGTTATTCCGAATATCCTATGTGTGTTTAATATAAAACAGTTGTGTAAATGAATATGTTGTTATTAGTTTTATTTCTTATTAGAAGTTCAGCATTGTTGAGTTAATGGGAGTCAAGGCTTCATCTGGAAATAAACCTCTTATACGTATAACAATTATTGCCAAGAGTCATGGGTTTGCATAGCAAACTTGTATATTATTTGAAATAGCAACAATGCTTAGTTTTAATATGTTTTTCAAAGAGTTCTCTGGATTCTACATATGAAATGAAATAGTAACAATATACGTCTTTGGCCCCACCCTTAATCTAAACGATTTTATTTAGTACGCAATTACTGTGTAATTTAAGCACAATTTAACCAGAGTTGAAACAACTTTAATTGCAACTTTCCCATCTATCCATTTCACTTTCAGCGGAGACGCGAACGCGGACGAATCCATTTGAAGGGCGTTCGCCTCGTGGAGGAGGCCAGTGTCAGCGGGGAGGGCGGCGATCCCTCGGCACCGGATGTGAGTGGCCAGAAATCGATGGGAGTAGCTTGAGTTTGATTAACCAACATTGTGCTCTTCCATCCATCCATCTATTCATCCAGGGTTATCCGTTCCAAGTGGGCTACTGTGAGATCTCTGCGTCGGCAAATCCCCAGCAGCTGTTGGAGAACGGCAACGGCGTTGGTGGTGGAGGAGGAGGAGGAGGAATCGAGGGCCAACAGAGCGGAAGGGCAGTGCCACAGTACACACTCTACGTGATCGCCACCAGCGAAAAGGAGCGCAACGAGTGGATCCGTGCCATACGCCAAGGTGAGTCTACTTCTCATCAAACTAATAAGCCAAACAAGCGCGATGAATTGCAGCTGTTTTTTTTTTTGGCCAGTTTAATGAATGGCGCTATAAGGAGAAGAGAAAACACCTCCAAGTAGGGTATCCTTTTTTAAAGATTCCTGTCCTTAAAGAACTTTTTCCTGATCCTTATTCCTTTCAGTTTGCGAGGATAGTAATACTCCCAAGTCGTATCGCTACCATCCTGGACTGTGGTCTGGGAAGAAGTGGAGCTGCTGTAAGGGCATATCAAGAACCACATTTGGGTGCAGAGCTGCGGCCCATTGGCGTGAAGCCAATAATAATCCAAGTGAGTTCAGGCAAACTGCTTCTTATTTCAATTAAATACAATATTCAATGGAACTATTAAATAATAAGGAGCAACTAAATAATGATAAACGTATAAGAAAATATTACCACACCTTAAATTTTTTTTTAATCACTCTTAACTTTACTAACGAAAACCGAAAAACACTAGGTTGTCTTAAATTGTTCCTAAAAATATTAGTTTGGGATTTATACAATTCAAAGGAAGGTTTATTTAAAAAAATTCCAACCAAGAAATTGGCTGAGCAATCTCTTTAATTCCTTCTACTCTGGAGTATATCTTATTCACTGACTTATTATGTATTTCAACACCCTGAAAATGAAAATAATCACACCCCAACTGGCAGACCAAGTTGAAGCACCTCTTGAGGCTAGCCTTGACTGGGCGGACGACGAGGACTTCCTTGCAGTGTCAGGCGAATGTCATTGTCAACTGTGAAGGAACTTCCCTCAGAAATCACGGGATCCGGGGATCTCCTCCACCAGTTTCAAACTGCTCTTCTTTGTATCTGAACAATTTATCCCCTCGCAACGCTTTTCCTTTTTCCTGTCGCCAGGCCTTATTTGACACATTGTCTGGCGGTGCCAACTGGCTTCCCAGTTGCGTTTTCCTTCATTCTTATTGTATGTGCGTGTCTGGAGTGCAGGCTCTTTTGCTTTTCCAAGCCGTTAATGAGCAGACCAGGCTCGCAAAGAAGCCTTGGGAGAGAGAGATACTTGCACTTGTGGCAGGAGAAAAATGTATATCTGGGAGTTACGCACATAGTTGCCTTGCTGTGCTGTGTGTGGCCGGAATAAATACATCCACGAGACGGGAGAATATGGTTAAGTTAAGTCCACACAACTCTAATGCCACTTGGCACCTGGTGGCATACAGTCTATTGACTGCCTGCGAATTCCAAATAATGCGTCTGTGGTCAGCAAATACGAGTTGGCTAAAAATGTTTGTCTTCTATATTTGTTTGTCAAAGGGAAATGCAAGTTTTCAGATGAGTTTCGAAGGTTCAGAGCTGAGAAAAGTGTTCTTTCCTGTTAGGAATATATTTTTGTAGAGGTAAAGAAAAGTAAAATAAAAAGATCTTAAGGAGACAAAGATCTTACCTCAAACAAGCATCAGGCGTGGCTTTGCACATGTTTCTAGACCTTCCTAAGTATCCAAAAGTATCTTTCCATTTTATTTCTGATGCCAAAATAAATGTATGAACAATTAAAACAGGAAAGTAGCTCAACACTTTTCTTTATCAATCTCACGAGACTTTTTGTTTGATTTTCAACCAGATTGTGTCTGTGTTTTTGAGTCATCAAAACAAATCTTTGGTTAGCAGTAAGATAAAGAATGAAATGTGTACATAAAAACAGGAAGAAGTTGGGGGAAATCTTTTATATAAAATATCTTTAGAAAATAAATACAAACCCCAACATTTCTCAAAAGAAATAATCTTTTATGTAGTTACAAGATAAAAGGTGTGAGATTGGAATGTGGTAAACACCTTCTGGAAATCCTTTGGCTCTCATTATCGGAGCATTTCTTGCGTTTGTGTTCATCAACTGTCATAAATATTTTGATGTAGATATGAACCAATTGCGACCTTAAACCCTGACCCGACCCGACCTCCTGCGGCAGCTGTAATAATTGTTGGAACAACTTTTCCCATTCGCCGACAGCCCGCAGATGTGTCGTTGCACTGTCAAGCTGATTCTTCTGATTGCTCATTTGTGTCATCAGATTAGATTGGAAAATGGAAAATATAGAATGGAAAATGGGAGCGTAGCCGACCCGACTCTCCTTCATGCCATGTGTGACCACACTCTGTGTCAGTTTGTTTGACAGTTTCAACGAATTTGGGGCGCGATATCTTTTTCATGAGGATTCTTCTCCCTGAAGCTTTTTTTTTTGTTCGTTATTTATTTGGAAACATCAATTAGAGGCGTCACTTTAAATTGCCGTTAAGTCTGCCAATTCTGGCCAGTCATCGAGGGAGCCACAAGGGATCCACGGGTAACCCATTGGGGAACTCCTTCAAAAAACGTGGCGGAAATAACAATAAAAATCAGGTCGCCTTCATCTTCATTTATCAGGCGAAGAAGACAATGAAAGTGGAATGACTGCGATTGCGGGAGCTTGTCAGTTGCCGTTACAATAAATTAGCCTGTCAATTTTCACCGCGCCGCATTATCTCTTTTACCCCAAAAAATCCCTTTCCTTAGGGTTCTCCAGAAATTAATTACGCTGCCTCCTCGGCGTCGTCGAAGGAATCCTTTTTCCAGGGCGCATTTTGACTTTCGCCGCGTGCCAATACAACGCCTCTGCGATGGATGATGTGTTGGCCTCGCTGTAATTAAAAACATGCTTCTTAAAGTGGCAAAAATAAGAAGAATTGAGTAAGAAATGAGTAAGAGGAAAAGTGTTGAGATTATGGGTATTACGAGGGGATATAATAATAAAAACAGAAGTAAAAATTGATTGTAAAATGAAGAGTGAAATGAAGAAATTAATTTGTTTTATTTAAAATTAAGAATATGTAATTTAAATATTGTATACGGAAAGAATGAGCTCATAAATGCAAAAGAGGATCTCCATAAAAAGAAACAAAATAAAAGTACTTTGTTTAGATACGGTTTTAACCCAAAAAGGGGTATTGAAAAATATGCCAGGAATGACAGAAGAATGCTAGGAATTCTCCCCAGCTGGACTGGGGAAAACGAAAATAAATGAAGTAATAAACCCCAAAAAAAAACTGAACAATATAATCAGGCGAAACGCAGAAAGAACAATCGTCAGCTAGCTGCATTTTAACGATGTCATTGCTCCCTCTCTCCCCAGATTGTTCGGTTTTCGGTGCTTTTTCCACTATTCCCTAAGAAAAAAACCAAGATTTATGGGTCTAGTTTTAAGTGCCACAAAAATAGTTTCATGTTGTGATTATTATCTGAGTAAAGAATTAAAAGGAAAGGGGGAGTGTTAACCCATTAAAAAGTGAACCCGAAAACAAAAAAATAACAATGAAGGAATTGTCTTAAAATAAAGATTTGAGTTACATTTCTTTCTTATTACTTTTGTTAGTTATTAAATTTAATTTTGTGGCTCCTTGTTTGTTATTTTTTTTGGACAAACCAAACACCCCCATTTGAGGTAGAGAAGGCTTCCTTTTTGGCCAGTGGCCAGTTCTCCAAAAACTGGTTTCCCTTCCAGTTTAGATTCGGATGTATCCGCACCAGTTCGATATTTAAGAGCGCGCGCGCCTCAAGAGAGCGCGCACTACAAAAACCTAAGCCAAAAAGCTGAAAAACCAAACTAAAACTGGTTTTTATTTTGGCTCTGACTCGGGCTCGGACTCTGGCTCTTGGGCCAATTGTTTAAGCCTCGAATGGAAAAGTAAACAAAAAGGAACAACTGCTGGTAGCAGCAGTATCTTTGTATCTTTGTATCTCATTGGTGGTATAAGTATGCTTGTGCCTAGGCACGTGCAATGAACTTGGCTTAAGAAAACTAGGATGGAACTCTTGGTTCGAATCCGATATTTTAAAAAGGGAAGAGGAGGATGAGCATCCTCCTCCTGTCTAGCTGTCTGTCCCCCTGATGATTTGATTAATTTCGCTATTAGCTGATCTCTCTCTATCTCTCGGTTAGACGTCCGCCCTTCCATTTGATTTGTAATTAGCTGCCCCTTGTTGCCTCCTGCAACAGCAGCTCTCTTTGGCGAAAAAGAAAACCGTCCGGGTGCGTCCGGGTGACTGACCATTAAAACGGACCTTAAGGTCTCCGATACAAAGTTAAAGGGCACTTGGAAAAATATAATAAGGGTATAAGGGAAAAAGTTTGTTAATTTAGATCAATGTGGTATTAGTTATTTCCAAATAAGTTATTACCAATTTAAATGGTTTTTAAGCTCCTGTTGGATCAATTTATTTAAATTGTATTCTATGGTATTTTCTTTCTGTGTGGCTTTTCTGAATCGTCTTGCCTGTTCCCGTTCTTGAAAACCAATCGGCCAGACAAGAAACGCGCCTTTGTGCCTTGATTGTACTCTTACTAAGGGTATTATTAGCTAACTAAAATATTTAATATCGTTTATGATAATGTTTGATATAGAGTAGAAATATATTTGAGTCAGTGTTAAGATTTCGTAAATATTTTTTAAGATCTAGAGGAGACGAATTTTATGATATAACTTCTTTGAAACATAGTGTCCTATGTAAAATACATTTTTAAAAATATACTCTTATGTGGCTTTTTATTTTTTTTATGATTTTGATTCTACCTTACTTTCTACCCACCCTTTGTAATCAGTTTCTTAGTAAAAGTCAAATGCTGTTTATGTCTTATCTGATAGAAATGATTTCTTCCTTGTTGCCTCAAGGATTTGAGAATGGAATTGTGTGAAAGGGCATTTAAAGTTCGACTTCCCTGCGTTATCTTTCCTTTCTCGTTGTTATTTTGTGTTTTTTTTGTGTTCCCTGCATCTTCAGTGGCTGGTGGCATTGGTTGGGGCTTGCTTGGTGGCTCCAATTCGAAGCCTTCGACCTGCTGCGCAATGTGCCTCGCTTTCCAGCTTTATTCTGTTCTGGGTTCAGTTTGGATCTTTCAAAAAGTTTTAGGCCTGCGGTTCCCCCCCGGCTTGCCGTCCTGCCATGATTAATGATGCGTTCTGTTGTGATTCGTTCTAAACGTGGGAAATCGGCAGCAGAAGTCGCCGAGCTTTCAAACGATATTTTTTCTTGACCCTTTCCTTTCTCGGTCCGTTCTCTTTTGTTAACTTACTCGCTGGCAGTGCTCTTAACCTTTCCAGCTCGCAAAAAAAAAGCAAATAAAAGACCACGCAATAATTATTTTTGGCCATCGTCATACATAATTTCTTTAAAGTCAAATTTCTTAAGCAATTAATTTCTTTTCACGCGAAATCTCTGACATGTGACAAGCGAATGATTTTCTATAATCTGCCATTTGATATCGCATAATCGCGTAAGGATTTGTTATGCTAATCTAGGGATTATCTTTTATTATTTTTCTTTGTGTAGAACATGAAGTGAAATTGGTAAGAAATTCTAAGCACGTTTTAGTCAGCTTGATTAGAGGCATTAAATCAATGGTTATTGACAGAGCTTTCGAGTTATATCATATTGATCGATGGTTGAGGTAATGCTTTCGTTTTATGTAAATCATTAATTTATCTTTCTTTGAAATTAAATTTTAACATAAGATTTTACCAGTAAAACCAGTTTTAATTCTAAAAAGAAACTCTTTTTCTACACATATCCGTTTGCTAAATATTGGTTAGGTTTGGAATCCTAGTGGAAAGCCAGCAATGCACTTGAGAATTATAGTGCAAAGCAAGTACATTTTCTATAATATCTTACTTATTTTTGTATTATCCGTTCCTACTTGAATGAGAAAATAAATATATTTTGCCTTCTTTTTGAATTTGTTTTCCATCTTGTTTCTGTTATCTTCCATATTTTCCTGTTATTTTGGCTATTTTTGTTTTGCTCTCAAATTGTTTTCCTAATTGCGCCTTATAATTGATATTAGCTCTCTTTTGCTCTCTCTTTCGCCACTCCAAGATGCAGCTCCCATCCCCTCATCTCTCGTCTACTTCTCCGCCACTGTCTCCACTTTGTCTTTTTTGTCTGCATCTCGCACTCACTTTATCTTCCTCTCTCCCTTTTGTATGCAGTGCAAGTTGCCTTGCCCAAAAAAATGTACACACAAAAATGGCTCTTTAGCATATGTATTCCCTTCATATAAATAAAAGGAAGGCGACTTTAGTTTGTTAATACTACGCTATCCAGCTCCCCCACACCAGCTTACTTGTAATCTCTTTTACACACACGCATGTAACTAATTTTAAAGCGAATCTAACTGTAATTGTGAGTGGCCACCACCAAGTGCACAAGTGCTCATTGATCTGCCTAGGCTGCAAAAAGAAAAACTTTGTTTTATGAGCATTCTCTCTGGGCTGTTGCTCTCCTGCACTTTGGTGCGCCATTGCTCTTAGGGGATCCTCTGGTGATGCACTCACAGCTGCTCCACTGCTGGAATACACTCTTTGGGGCTTCATTCAACTTATTCTCTCCCAGCTGCGGTACTTGGTACTCCGTTCAAGCTCTCTCTTAGGTTGTGCGCTTGGAGAAAATAAAACTCAGTGCTGTCTAAATAATTTCAGTTGCTGGGTTTTCTGTACTATTCGTCACCCGCCAATTCTATGCCGAAGTCAGACGAGAAATTTAATAACCCGAAGGTAAACCATGTTTTTCAATATCATTATAGTACATTTTTAGAACGGGTTTTTTAAAGTAACCTATTGGGTACTATATTTTCCGAGTGTAGGGCTCCCTTATTCATCACAACTGGAGCTCTCTTTTTCTCTTCCGCACAACTTCTTGAGCGGCCGCTGCTGCGAGAGCGCTCGACGCCTGCGTCTTGCCGTCCAGGGGTTTCAGTTGCTCCGATGCGTTGTCTTGTGTATATCTCATTCGGTTCTCAGCTCTGAGTTACTTTTGAGTCGTCGTCGAGTGCACAACGCATAGCGGAGAGCGGATAGCGGTTAGCGGATTGCGGTTTCGAATTTTGTTTGTCGCGTGTGCCATTTAAAAATAAATAAATAATCCACAAAAAATATTAACTGAAAAGCGAGTTAACGAAACAAATTGCTATATCACCGGCCTCGATAAGCGGTCTGTGCGCGCCGCCGAAAGTGCAATAATAATTCAAGAAAGTCCCCTTTACGACAGAAACGTGCATTGCGGCGACAAAATGTAAAATGCTCAGGCAAAAGTGAAGTTTCACCTCAAAAAGTGCTCTCAAAAGTGCGATCGTTCGTTCTCTCTACCCCGAAATACAAATCCCCGATGTAAATATCTGTTTTGAAAAATTAATTTAAATAAAAGCCAGTGTTTGGCAGCCAGGCGAAGCGAAGCGAAGAGATTTTTCTGCCTTGATTTATTGCCTATGAAGAGATCTCACTCACTCATCTCCAAACACAACAAAAAACAACTCATTTCTAACAGTAAAAGTTGCTTATGTCACGGCGCACATACACACACGTACATGCGGTTTGAAACCCTATTTTGAGCTCTCTGTGATCTGGCAACTCTGCCGCGCAGCCGGAGTAAAGTTGTTTAACTTGTTTCTTTTTTTTCGGCGTGCCACCAGCAGTTTTTCTGCTTTTTTGCCTTTCGTGCTTATCTTTTGCGCATTTTCTAACAGTCTTCTGTCACCTGCGCCCGCTGCCCTCCGCCCCCTGCCAGAAATTCATTATTTTTTCCTGACCATTTGCTTAATTAACTTGTCGACAAAAAAAAAAGAAGAAACAAAAATAATAAGAAGCAAACTTTCTTGAGAAAGAGGAACTCCCCAAAAAGTTATTCTTGGTTTTTATGGTCTTCTTTTGTATTCTTTTCTGATGCTGATTTGAGCATTAATCAATGGATGTGTAAATCTTGAATTTTTTAAGGCACGTGTAAAAAGATTGGGATCTATAAAGCATATCAAGATTTTATTCTTTATTTTTTCTATACTAATTTGTTTAGTCTTAGGTTTTAGTTTGTCTTTCTTTCTTCCTTTATTAAATATATAAAATAAAACTGAATATACCAAGTCTCTATATACATATGTATAAAATGGTACATAATCCTCCTGTTCACACCAGACCAATTAGCAGAGTGAAAGAGGGCGCCTCCGATCCTAACGAACTTCAATTCCAAAGTCGTGTTTTATGGCCTTTAAGAGGCCTGAAAAATTCTAAGCAGGTAGTAGCCGCCAAACGATCCCTAAATCCTCCACTGCTGTGTTGTGTAATTCAATATTATTCTTCTTGTGGATATTTGTATTTATCCAAAAACAGGATCCTACGAAACAGCTCTCTTTTTTTTTTGTTTTGTTTTCCTCTCTTCCTCATTTGTTTTTCGATCGAGTCTTGTGTTTAGGTCACTTTGCTTTAACGAGAATTTGTTCGCCGCTCGCCGTTTGTTTTATGTTTATTTTGTTCGTCGTTGTCGTCGTCGTTTTTGTTGTTGTCTCTGCTGTGAGGCCAGCACGTTCAGGCAAATGGTTAAATACTTAAGCCTGCTTATCACGTAACCCAGCTCAGAAGCGGAGCCCGTGGAAAGCCATGGAATAACTCTTGAATCCACCGACTTGACACACCGCTCTTCACTCTATAATGAAAAGATATTGCCTGGGAGTGGTCAGAAAGGAAGTATCAATCTTCGTCTTCGGTTATTGGGTATTCATTGGTATTTCATCATTTGCTGTAATTGGGATGTGTGTTAATCCTTTAAGAGGGGACAGAAGAGGCACAGAAATGTTGGTTAATTAGCAAATACTAAATGTAACGTCTTGATTTTCTTAGTAATTGTCTTGGGATAAATGTTTTTTAATTATAATTGGATAGTTGGCACAGGCTTGGTTATCAGAATCCAACCAGCTTAATCTTCTTCAAGTTCTACCTTGAACTGAAAAATATGAAGCCTCTGTGACTCACAGATCTAGAATCGCACAACTAACCCTGTATTTCTATAATAACTTCTCATATTTTCACTGCCCTGTCATTGTTTTTCTCGCAATGTTTCTGGTTAATCACTTGGGGCTTGTTTCCCATACCTTCCCATATGAATTTCTCAACTTACACCTCATTTACTGACTTTATCAGTTGGACCACCTCACACCACGCTGCCTTTTGTGTTGATGATCCCCAACAGGGCCATTAAAAGAATTACAAAGACAAAACACTAAAAGTGCCGTTTCAAATTTCAATAGAAATCAATTCAGTCCAGTCTACACACTCGTCTTTTCTCAGCTTTCTTGCCGAAGCTTTTGTTTATAAAAAGAAGAAAGACAGTGACAGTTTTTCTCCTCATCTTTACGTTCCCATCAGATCGCTCGATTTCATGGTGTTCTAAGGAAGAGAGCCCATAAAAAATAATAAAAATAACAAACCAAAAAGCCATTAAAAGGTAGCTTGAAATTGTCATTAAAAAAACAAAAAAAATAAAAACAGAGAAATAAGCCGAACAAAGGCAAGAGAGAGAGTAAAAGATTCCCTACATGGCGGTGAAGGCATTAAATTTGTAACTCCAAAATGTAACTACCGAGAGTCATAAATGTTTGGATTACAAATATTTTGATGGCAGAGCCGATTAAACAAGGCGGGAGGTTAACTTTCTTACCTCACTTTACAGTAACGTAGAGTGTGTGTGATTGTGTGTGTGGGTAATTCTTGGTAACTGCGATTGGCATCTGTAACCTCTCCATAAAAGCAAATATAAAACAAACGAGGCAAAATGTTCTTAACAAATGAGCAAACAGTAAAAATCCATCCTCATTTCTTGACGAAAAGTACTTAGAACTACAGTTGAGGTCGTTAAAATAGGGTCGAAGAGGGTTTTCGAGTAATGAGAGTATTTTGAGAGGGATTATAAAGTAGAGGAGAATCCGTTTAAATATATAAACCGTTTAAACATGTTTTTATGCGAAGAAAATATATCTTTATTGAAATCATAATTTACTAATGATATTAAATAATATAATACATGGATATTTCTCTCTTCTAACTTAATAATTCAGCACTCGAAACCTTTCCTTCTTTCCTCTATTTTTCTGAGTACAATTGTGGTACCTCTACTCCTTTGTGCTATGTGTGTGTGTGTGTGGCAGGTACCCCTAAGAAAGATATATCCATTATCCATGTTAATTATCGGTAGGAAAAATGTTTTCCACTCTCGAAACAGGCCAAACCACTTGTGTGGTGTGTGTGGTGCCTCGCTTGGCTCAATTTATAATGCAAAACCAGGCTCAGACTCGGACCTCGTTGAAGGATCCGTCGCCTAACGGTTGTTACACACACACATACAGCCTCCTGAGTAGAAAAACACAGATACAAAAAGGTAGTTTTCGGATGCCTCTTCTCGAAGGTTGCAAATAAAAATCGGAAACAAGTTTCTTGGTCCGCCACCACCTCGTCTTTCTCGTCTTTCCCTTACTTTGCCGTGCTTCAAAACTGGTTAAGAAAAAAAAAATAAGAAAATACTCTTTTGCGTATTGCAAAAGCCTGCACTTAGTTTATTTTTTTTTCCTTTCCTTATTTTCTGTGCCTTTTCGTTGGTACCGTTAGCAATTTGCCAAAAGTAAATTGGCCCAAAAAAAGATTCAATTGCAATTTGCGCTGGCTCTCGGCCCCCGTTCGTTCATAAAAATTGCATTTTATGGGGCCGCAAAAAAACGAAAAACAAAAAAGAAAAAAGCAGCGGGTCAAGGTCAGCTACGTGCCATTTCATTTCATTTTGAATCCAGACTTTTAACACCAATCGAAAAAGACGTCCAAAGAAGCTGGCAAGCACAACAAAGGCATGACAAGCGAAAGCTATACAGCAGCTACACACTCTTCTTGACCGCCGCAGTATTTGGCGGATTTTGCCTTTGGCTTTGTTGAATTTTTTATTCGGGCTTTAGCATTTACCTTTGCCGGAATCAGGTCAAAGCGGTTCGCAACTGCTTTCTACCGCCACGCCCCGAAAAGGTTTATTTTTGTTGTATTTTTGCAACAGCTTTCCTTTCCTTTTTTCCCCAAGGCAGCATCTTGAATCTCTTTAGGTTTTTTATTACAATTTTGCCGGGTCAGGCAAGGTCAATGAGACGTCAATATGTCAACGCTTTACATATTCATTTATTCATCGCAACTGTTATTATTTTTTTTTGCTTTTAAAGTTGGACCACTTTTTGTGTCACAACCAACACTTCTCACCTGTAATTAAAGTCCGAGAGGCTGGAGACTTTTACGAGAGTCTTAACACGTTGTGTAAGGCGTGAAAATTTCACTTTTCCCAATTCGACACAAGTTTTAAGATCGGAAATTTGTAGCACAAATTACTTGGTAAATCAACATACAAATAGCGGGGGTCTAATTCACTTGGCGGCTATATAAATGTGCACATTGTTCTCTAATACGTATTTCCCACGACTTTTCATCAAGTTTTAGCGCTTGGGCCTTTTCTCAAATAAACAATTTTTGCATAGGGAAGTGCCCATGGATTTTTAAATAAATAAATATTAGCTTAGGTAAGGCTTAAGAGATATTAAAATGGATTTGTTGTAATTAAAATCAAGGAGGATTTATGTGATAAAATCAAGATGAAATAAATCATCATATCA
Source organism: Drosophila parvula (assembly GCA_018904695.1). Lineage (NCBI taxonomy): Eukaryota > Metazoa > Arthropoda > Insecta > Diptera > Drosophilidae > Drosophila > Drosophila parvula. The sequence goes on along the minus strand of JAEIIG010032895.1, from coordinate 27,486 downwards.
GTATTTTCTCTATCTATTTCCTAAAATTATAGAATATGAAAACAACAAGAAATATTTAAAATAATCAGAAAGTTCCTGCATATTCTTATTCATTCGTGTACATTTTTTTAACTAATTGTCTATTAAATTTCAAATATATACAAAAATGTTATAAATCAAAGAAATAAAAATCTTTAATAGTTTACCTTATTTCTGTTAGCATTTTAAAATCAAAAACTTGTTGTGGATGTGTTCAATTACCATTTTAAGATGCCTTCCACACCTTACCTTATGCGGTATCGGTTTAACTGTATTTCAACCCCCTCTACCAATTTGGTACCCAAATAGGCTTAAATTTTAATACAAAGCCACGCCCAATTCTGCGTAAACCGCAAGCCAAGACTCCGTCGTTAATCACTTTGAAAGTTCATTAGATTTTGTGTGTTTGTTCCACTGAATTAAGGAACCAAACAGCGGGGCGGGAAAAAACGTTGAATTGATGTTAATTATGCTGCCAACAGTTGCTACCAAAAAAAGCGTTACAGTAGAGCTCAATGAACTGCGCCTAGGTCTCCTCTGCCCACGGCTACAGATTGCTGTCAGAGATACGACGTTTCCAGTGAGTTTCTGGGTGCGTTTTACGTTTGCCTCAAGGTTTCCCTACACACTTGCCCCAAAGGTGTACATAGTAGTAGGTTCTGTTTAAGTTTGCAGTCCCATAAATCAATTTACCACCGATATCGATTTGGATCGCGTCATTAGCTTCTACTGCACGAAATCGTTAATAACAATCTTGGGCGCTTCACTCGAACAATTACAATGCGAAAAATCAATGAGACCGAAGATGATGATTGTCTCTCGATAATGATGGGGGCAACCTCAACCGACTTTGGCTGCGGCTGCTGCATCATCATCTCGAGTTTGAGCTCCATTAGCAGTTGTGCATCTATGTAGCTATAACCCCCTTTATTTATAAGCTTTTTTTTTTTTTAGCAAACTGTGCCAAGTGCCACCGCCAGTATTTATTTTCAAAGGAACTATTCCCAAAGAATTCCACAAACAAGCCACGTTTTGTGATGTTCGTTCTTCAAAATGAAGCATAAATCAAATGCAAAATGTTCGAGTGTTTGATTTATGAGAGGTCTCGTCTTCGCTGTAGTTAAAAAGCACACATACATAGCTCAAATATTTATATTCAATTGACCAAAACAGGAATTGAAATTTGGTCGGCTTCCTCTGTTTTTGCTGCTGTTTTGATTGATTGTTTCAATGGCCCAGACGCGTTTATTTTTTTGGGCAATTAAAGCATCCATGAATTTGATGATGGACTTCGTAAGTAGTTTTGTAGATTTGCTTCCGCAAACCAGCTGTACTTGAGCTTGAGCAGAAGCTCATTAACCCAACGTGTGTGTGCGAGTGTGCCTCGGTATAAAAATCGCAATTACAAATCGGCACAAATCGCTTCAAATGGCTTACTCAACTCTCGGCTTTAATGACCACAACACAGGCATCGCCAACAACATATGTTTAAACAAATTTATTTCTACCCCAGTAAAGTTTTTAAATTGAAAAGCGAGTGAGAAAATTAAATCGATCAAGTCGCTGTTGAGGACGCGATCCGATCTCCAATGATTCCCTGCGTGAGTTTGGCCGAAACGAGCGTTATTGGCAACATGAAGGAGCGGGTCAAGGAAATGAAAGTGTTTGGCTGCCGGCTGAACTTCTGGAACCACATCGGTCACAGTCTGACCAGTTCCAAGACCAAAGAAGGTAAATATCACCCAGGGAACCATATACTTTCTTTAATATTTTAACGCTTAAGCCTGCTCAGAAATATATACAAAATATTTGTACAAGTTATTGTGAAGAACATTAAAAGAACTCTTTAAATAGAATTCATATTTTGGGCGTGACTAATTAAAAGTTGCTTAAACTATACTGGCTTCTGTCAGCTTATTAATTAAACAAGACAGCAAGATTAGATAATATAATAAGAGAGAAGCTAAAAATAAAACAGTTTGCTTACTGGAAATCACACTGTGTGAAAAATAAAGCCTTTTTGCTTATCGTAAGATTATATAAGTCTAGTCATGTGTTTATAGAAAGCTAAAGTTACTTAACTTAAATAAATATGTGAAAGAACTTCACAACTTAACTTACAATTTTCACAACGTAGACAAATGCTCCACAAGCCTAGCCCTTTTGCTGCTAAAATGCTGCCAAACACACAAAAATCCTTAAGTACTTTAATTACGTAAATGTACACTGGCAGTATATACATTTTTGAAGGCATTGAGATTGCCCTGCCAATTGTAAACAATCTATAAACCAATTTCTGATACGAATTGGTGCTTGGCATGCAAAGTGCAGGCTCAGCTCTAAATTCAGCTCCAGCTTTTGCTTATGCTTCTGCTAGTGCTCGTGCTCGTGCTTTTACTCCCTTCGGTGACGATGATGAAGCCAAGTCCATCCCATTCCGCAGAGGCGTCGCTGGCGATGATTGCCATTCAAAGAAGTAGAGGCAGGGCGCAGCTGGCACTGAAAGAAAAATATTATTTAAATTGAAAGCAAACCCAAAAGGGAGTATAGGGTTCTATCAAAGACTTCTTAAAAATACCTCCTTAAAGTACCCATCATTCTAAACACAAATCTAAAGTCTGCTTTGGTCTATGATGCATGTTTATTATTTAAGACAATCTTTAAATGCCTTAGAACTTATTTTTAGAATTCAATAATAATTCAAGATAATCATTTAACACGAATAAGTTAAGAACAACTTTAAATTCAGTAAGCATAGCTTTATTTATTTGTATTTTTTCATCAGTGCTCTTAGCCAAGTCAGCATTTAGCGACAGTCGGCCCGATGCGATCTGCAATGTGCAGTCATCGGTCGCTTCCCCGCTCCCTGACAATTATCATGATTATATGGCCATGGCTCGGATGGCAGGCGGTTATTAGATGATCGTCAGCAGCCGTGCCGCGCAGAAAAAGCATAAGAACATATGACAGCAGATGGGGCGAGACGATGCCAGGCACACGATAAAGAAAACAGAGAGAGGGATAGAGACTGGAGGAGACATGGCAATTGCATAATTGAAATCAATTAGCAGTCGTCGTCGTGGTCGTCGACGGGCCAAGCCCAGAAGATCTCCGAGATCCATGGCCAGTCGGGACTAAAACCGAAAGTGCCAGGCTGCCAGGGGAAATTGCAGAGTCTACGATTCTTTTCTCTCCTGGCAGATCGATCAGACTTTTTGTGCATGGTAATTTCCATATGAAAGACGAAGATTGAAAGCTGCTCCATCATGATGCTGGCTTTAAGACCCCTTTTAGACACTTTTCTTATAAGCTCCGCCCCACTTTCAGCACTAGCTACGACTTTCGGTTTCTACTTTGAGTTTTGCTTCGTTCACTTGGCTTTTTGTTTAGTTGTCTTATTTTATTTTTATTTTTTCGGCTGATTGGCATGCCAAAGTTGACAATAAAATTATTGCATTGTTGTCGTTGCTGTTGCTATTGTAGCCGTGTGCCTATTTATGGCCTTTACTTAACAATGACCACAAAAATTTGCAATTTGCATTTGCAATTTGAGCGTCGAGCACAAGCCACTTGTTGAGTTTTGCCTGCCGACCGAATTCTCGGTCGGTGCTTTAAAGTTGACCAAACCAATTGACCAGAAACATTCAATTTATTTTGTAGTTGTTTTTTCCCCTCTAGTTAAGGTTTCATGTGTGCATGCCAAGCTGCGTTTTCAATGCATTCTCCAGGGGGTTTATTAGTTAGGTAGTTAGGTTTATTATTACCTGGATTATATGTCATTCAGGGGTCAGTTTTGGTTTAAATTAAGATATAATATTATCATTTATTTATAACAGAAAATCAAAACGTACACATAACGATGTAGAACTTCTTCTAATTTGAAAAATAATTAGTGGCTTTTATCAGCCTCCGAGCTTGACATTCAGTGCTCTACCCTTTTTTTAACAACAATTTCTAAATTTCCAGGGTATTTCTATAGTTCAGCATCAAAAACTGAACAATTTTAGCCCATAATTTATTTACCTTAACCAAAAACGTGTGATTGAAATGACGTCACACAGCCCAGAACCCAGATCGTGCCGCAATGCACGCTAAATCACCGCTAAAAAACTTGACGCAGATGTTAATTACTGTGGCGGCACACCTGCCAGACCCTTGACAAATGGATCTAAGTCAAGTTTTGAGTCAGAGTCGGTAGTAGAAGTTAGCCGCATTATCGATATCCAAATACAAGCGGGGATTTACCCCAATGGCGGCGTGTGAATTCCGATGCCATTTCCACTTAACCTTCGCTCAATTCGGTTAAAAATTGCTTGTAAAAAAATGCCTGTATCGAAACGAAACCGAAAACAGAAGAAACAGAAATCTTACGAGCACGTTCGAGCCAAGTTAACTTAACTTAACTTAAGCGGCAAAGTCAACACGAGAGTTGGGCAGTCGCCAAACCAGTTGGCGAGTCAAAAAGCAGTTGCAAAAAAGCAGCGGCGTATATTTAAATATTATTGTAAATTGTCATTTAGACCCAACAAAGCAGCAGCTATCTGTGTGAGTCTTCGGAAGGGGGGTTTTCTTCAATCTTCTGGGCACGAAGCTACGTGCAATTCTGCAGCTGGTTAAATCTTTCCTCTTGGCGGTTTGATTCCTCGAGTCTCTGGTACTTTGGTTCGATTTTGTTGCCATGCAAATGTGACCAAGAATCCGCTTTTTATTTATTGTAAATTCAATTTGCATTGAGATGTGAAAACATACAAATTATTGACACTACGGAGATGATGCCTGAAAATGGAAAAATGTCAGAAAAATAAAACGCAAATGAAAGAAAACCATAAAAATATCAAGGTCAGCTGCTCACAAAAGTAGCTTATCAACTTTATGATTTTCGTTTGGGTTTCTCACTTTTCATCGCCTAAATGTTTTCATTAAAAATGCATAAACATTTAAAAACAAACCTACAACCCGGTGCAACCTGCGGGCTAAAAAAAGCTAACAAAAATATGGAATATCTTAAACATAAAATATATCCATCCAGCAACGCCCGCTTTATATTTTTCAGCGTCACTTCTGCTTCTCATATGCAAATTGTGTCGATTGATTTTGCCTTTTGTCCACGAATATTTCTTCCTTTGTTCGAGCTTTGTTTTATGTTGTGTTAATTGGAGACTTAAAAACAAGAAAACCCCTCGGGAGAGGAGTGGCAATTGTTTTTAGAGGCGGTCGCTAAACCCAAAGGCTTTGTTTGTTTGCATTTGCCAAGTGATTTAAGGCTTTCGGTGATCGCCCGGGGATATGGGTTTTGTCTGCGGCGGAAACTTAAACTTCAGATTTATGGGAATTTAAGCAGTTGCATAATCGTGAAAAATCTGATAAGCAACGCTAAAAATGCAATAAATTTGTTTGCCAAAAAGGAGAAGCAAAAAGCATAACATATTCACAAGGGTTTTTAATAGGTTTTTTTTTAGCTAAGAGTGTAATAAATTATATTAGAGAAAAAAGGTTTAGCAACTTATTAATTAGTTTAGTTTAGAGACTAAGTCTTAAAAAGCAATCGGGTGATAGTGAATAAATTTAAATATTATTTAAAGCTCACTCTAATATGCACATTTGAAACTCGATACCATTTGAGATGTTTAACTACTTAAAACATCGCAAACTAATGCATAAAATTCCCGTTTTACAGTTGAGAAAATATAATTAATTATTTATTTTACTGATGGCTTAAATACCAGTAGCTAGTGAGTGATCACTCATGTCCAATATAGCCTTATTCGATCCACTACTGCCCACTCGGACTACACTTCCGTCTGGCGTTAATTGAATGCCATATAATGTTAAAGCAGAATCGAATGCATAATTCGATGCATTCCTTGCTATATAAATTGGCTAAACAAATCACCGTTCGGGCCATTAATCAAGCGGTGTAAAGTTGGCTGTAAAGGGGAGGAACTGCTGCGGGATTATAATCACAGCAAAACAAAACAATTCAATCGAGTTGCCGTTCTGTCAGCGCAGTTGCAAATATTTTTGCAAATTGATTAGAATTCCGCAAAGAGTGCTAAGGCTGTAGTAGTTGCTTTTCGTTTTTTGTATTCATGGCGCATGCGTTAAAATGTTATTAACCCACATTTGCATAACAACGACAACAATTACCAATTTGTTGTTTGTCTTTTTGCCGTTTCCTGTTTGATTATTTTTACTGTTTTTGTTATTGTTTTGGATGTCGTCGTGGTTGGTGTCGCTGACTGCACAATTTTTGCAAAGCAATTTTCATGTAATTATTTGTTTTCTTTTGTTGCATGCAACTTGCCAATTAGTTAGCAATTTTTCACACGCTTTTTTATGAGCCTCGGATGTAAACATTTAACCTTAATTTTTTGCAGGCTTTTTGCACAGCATTTGTATACGTTTTTTTAACGTTTAAATACTTTTTCCTGATATTTAATTGAAATATTCCTCCTGAAAGAGTCTCAAAATATTTTAATTACTGAAACAACAAGTTTAAGTTGCCTTAATTATAATATTTTAATACATTTAGATAGATATTTCAAGCCTACATCATTTTCCTAGTCATTCTTATTAATTTACCTTTTCAGTCAGTTAAGTTTTCTTTTCCCCCAGCCAGTTCCCTTCTTTACTGTGCATTTTCACAAGCTCTTTTGTTCATAGGCGCTAAATGGTCTTTGAACAACTAATGTTTAGAATTGTGGCAGTTGTGCTTTCTTCTTTAGCTTGATTATCATCTTTTTCATGTTCGTTGGCACTTCCAACATTTCCATTTTCTTTTCTTTTTGTTAAATGCTTTGTGAGTGATGACACCTTTCCATATATCTTGCCTACTTTCAGGCGGCTTGAAGAAACGCAATGAAATGGGAGTAAACTTAATGAAAGTTTAGGCTTTAATTGTTTGCTATCGGTAGCATAGATTGGTTTAAAACAAAGAAGAACTTAAGCTTAAGAAAAAATGTATATATTTAAATTTTTAATAAATATTAAAAACTTAAATAAATAAAAGATAAATAATAAAAGGCAATTAATAAATTAAAGATATTGTAATAAGTGACGTTAAGGTTGTATTTAAATATTTAAAAGGCCTTGAATGGGTTAAGAAATAACCTAAATAACTCCTTTTCCATGGTTTTTGTAAATAAATTCAAAGAAAATACAAAATTATGATCTATAGTACAACATGTTGCTTCTTTGGAGCAACATGTTGCTAGTGTTTATGGCAACATGTTTATGTTGCTGCTCCTACTGTCAACAAATTCATATTTTATTAGTTACCGGCTTAGCCACACTTACACACACACATACTTATGTACATACACATACACCTGCCTTTGCAGAGACAACACATCATACCTGTCTCGCTTGCTCTGACTGATTTTCCAACCTGTTGCTTCATCTTTTTCGCCGCAAAGAAGACGAAACAGAAACAACACAAAAGAAACTCAACTTTTTGTCGGTTTTGTTTCTTATGCGGCTTTTTTCTTGTTATTTTCCACACTCACACACACACACGTTAGCTATTATACAAGTGAGTTTTTCGTGCTTTTTGTTCTCCCGCAACAGCAACAGCAAAAGTTCAAAAGTTTTGTTTCGTTTCATTGATGTAATTGTCGTAATGGCTGCGACTGTGTGTGTTGCATTTGCTGGAACTTTTACCGTTAACATTCAGCCAAAGAAATCAGTTTACAGTTGAGGGCGCTTCGCTTGGTAAATACAAAATACAAAGAAAAAAAGTCATAGTTACAGCTTCACAAGCTTGAAGAAATAAACGGAGAAGAAGAGCCACCTAGCACTCAAATCTGCACCTTGATCGGATATCTATATAGGGGAGAGTGTGTATGGCTGTGCACAGTGAGAAACAATTTGTTTTACATGGGCTCTTATAAGTTTATATAGAAAATATATAATAATGAATAATGTATCATTTAATTTGTATTTTTGTGATTTTGGAGTATTTTCTCTTAAATTAAATAAACTCTGTTAGAAAAAAAACTAAATATATTTTAAATGCTAATCAAAAATACTTTTACATTTAGTTTACATAGAAATATATTTAAATTCCTATTAAAAAGTAACTAGACATCGTTGGGAATTGTAACAGCAGATGGTGCAGTTTATCAAAAGTTCAATTTTTTAAAGTTTTAAATGTATTTTTGAATAAATTATTCGCTGTGCTTGTTTATGTTGCTCAAGTTGCCGTCGTTTCGCTTGGCGGCTTCTGCTTTTGTTGAGCCTGCCTGCTGCCTGCTCTCCATTCTCTTCTCGCTCGCTTCTCCACTCTCCACTCGCCAAGTCTCCGCTCTTCGGTGCTACAATTAAGTTTTACTTTATGTTTATGGCCTCCGTGTTGCTGTTGCTTTTTTTTTTCTCAGCTCAGGTTGCTGCTGCTGCTGCTGAAAAATGTTCAGTTGCCATTTCAGTTTCAGTTGGCTTTTAAACATTTACTGAAACAGTTGGCGTCGCGCACAAAATTCGCTTTTATTTCATTCCTCGATGAAGAAAGAAATTAATGAAAATATCATAATAGTATATAGCCTACAAGTTGTGGTTTCCTTGTGTCTAAAAAATAAAATTTAAATCAAAATATAACTAATGCTAAATATAGAGGAAAATAATACCGATAAGTCTTGTCTATGGATAATGTTTTCAAGATGGCGTCACCACCTGCCATTGCGTGAAAGCAGAAAAAGAGAAGAAGACGGCGGACACTAAATATTGCAAAATATAAATAAAAAGTGGAAAACTACTGGCAATAAAATAATACAAATTATAATCTTGAGCACAGGAAGCTCGGAGTTTTTTTTTTTTCTTTCTGTAATGTAATTTGTTTGTTGCATTCGCTTGAGGGCCGCGCTTTTAACGGTAAAAGCCGCTCAGTATCGCGCTGAATGGGGAACGCTTAAAGGTCAACAGCAAGCAGCAAGCAGCAACATCTACAACTACAACGACCACTATAGAAATAAATTAAAAAAGAAAAAGCAACAACTACCATAACAACTGCAACAAATTGCAAAAAGGAAGCAACCGAGAAACCAGTTTGCGCCACAAGCAACAACAACCTGAAAACTGTAGTTCAAAGAATTGCAAATCGCAAAAAAAAAACAACAACAAAAAAACGCAGCAAAAGCAACAATATAAAATAAAACCGAACGAACAAGCGATTTATGTGAAAGTGAATTGACACAATTACCGCCAGAGAGTGTGGAATTTCAGTCCAGTGGAGAGTCTTCGCTAAAGTAGAAGACAGTCGCTGGAAGCAACACTATGATGCTTTTATCGGCACTGAAGCTGGGTAATAATCCGATTCTTGTCTTTCCTTAATAATACAAAAAAAAACCAGTTGCCATGTTTAACTATAAATATCTTCAACTATAAATATCTGTTTTAATGAACTTTGAGAGGAGATTGCATATAAATGACTTCTGTATTATAACTCCTGACTGTTTAAGATGAACACAGATGTGTGCAAAATTTGCTCAGAAATAGCTAAGGGAAATATTTCGTTTTTTTCTGGGGTTTTATTAAGATTCCTTTACAATTATTACACAGAATATGCGAGCCATTGAAACTGTTAAAAGCAATTTAAATATATCATAATATTAATATAAATAATAGGATATATATAATAGAAAAATAAAAATACCTTTCTGCTTATTTTCCTACAACATTCCGTAATAATTTCAAGTAGTCTGAGACCCTGATCTTGTTTGTAACTTTTGTGGGCGTTTACTGTTCAGCTTAAGAGTCGTTTTTGAGTCATCGCCCAAGCGTTTTCGATTAGTTTCACCTGTTTGGAATTGAAAGAGTTGAGAACAAAGCGGCAAACACGTGTTTGAAAGTCTGCAGCTTTTGATTTCCACAAAGCAGGCATTCGACTCGACTCGACTCGAGGTTGAGCCCAGCTGCAATAACAATGGTCTTTTGCATTAACAGCAATAACAAGAATTGCAATTTGCATAACAAATTGTTGTTGCTGTTGGGCAGATGAGGGGAAAACAGCGGCTGAAAAGGGGTTAAAACGGAGCAGGGAGACAAAGCAGCGCAATTACACAATTAGCCATAAATACCTGTATACCTCGCTTGCCGGTGGTAATGACAAAATGTGTCGCAAAATGTGGGCTTGGAAACGCAACGCACCTGTTGCTATTCATTTAACTCCATGTTAAACTTTACTATCTCCTCTCGCCATTTATGAGTAATTTAATAAAGAGTGAGAGCTTTCATGTCGCGAAAAAATGCATAATCCAAGAAATGCCTACTTCCGTTTGGCAATTTTTCAAGTGATTCGGAAAATGATTCAAAAACTTTAGCAGAAACTCCAAGGGAACTTTGAATACTCTGCACGACAGATAAAACGCTCAAGAAATAAGTTGTTTGAAGAGTTTTCTTTATTTATATTAATATAGAACTTATAAATACAATTAATGTAGAAACAAATATATTATAAATGAAATCTAAACTGCATTACAGAAACTTGCCATTAAAATTACTGAGAAAGTAAATTATCTTCCAAAGCCTAAAGTCAAAGTTAAACCCAACCATAAAATGCAAGCAACTTAAGGAAGTTATACGTCAAAGATGGCAATTTTCTTGTTGGTTTTATAAGTATATACGTGCCGGGAAAATGCTTGGAGTGCTTTTCATTTGCATGGAAAATAACCAAACAAAAGCTTGAACGCGGCTTTAACAACAGTCGCAGCGGCGGCAAGTGCTGCGCGGCTGCGTTTCGCTGGGAAAGAAAAGAGAAACTTTCTATTTTAGTTTCAATCTTGCATCAATGCAGGGGCATGGAGTACTCTTTGTAGTCGTACTCGTACTGGTACTCTCGATGCCTTCGAGGCTTTTGTCATCATTTGCCGGCACGATTTGCTCGTAAGTTCGAAAAAGGAGGCGTGCCGGAGACACTACTACAAGTTTTCACATGAAAAATGTTAGATATTGAGGGGGGAATGCCACAAAATTGGCTTATCAATTGCGAGCCAGCCAATGGCAGGGCAATCTTTTGCGCCTTGCCATCATATATCGTATCAATTTGTATATATAAATAGCATCACATCGCGTCGCGACTTGGGAAATCAGCGATGAATTCGCCGTTGGCAGTCACTTTCGCTTGGCGATTAACCTTCACTTTTCGTTTTGTTTTAAGGCAGTCGTCGAAGCGCACGCTCGCGATTCTCGAGCGGAGGCTCCTACCTCAAGCACTTCTCCGGCGCCTCGCCGCTCATCCAAAAATCCACTTTGCATTGGGGAGGCGCAAGCACAAGCACAAGCACAGACAGAAAATTCAAAATCCAAAATCCGAAAATCAACAGAAAATAAACCGAAAATGTGTATCATGAGCACAGGCACAGCGCAGATACCTCCGTCGCCGCGTTGACTCACTTGCTGAGGGGCGATTGCATAAGAGACGCCCACTCAACTGCCGAAACTCGACTGGCATTTAAGTTTCATTTATTTATCTTTATTTACGAGTATTTTTTCTTTAATTGGGGTTACACTTTGGAGTTCACTTTGCCAGCTAACGTTAATATTATTATTATTATTGACGGCGGCGGGGGCACTTGAAAAACCCCAAGACGAAATCGCTTTAAACCGAGCAAAGTCCGTGTGGCTCATCAAAGAGCTTTCCAATGGCCGATTTCGACGATGTCTTTGATTTATCTGCGAATTGTGGGCGACTCCGAGCTGAGCGGACGCCTTGAACCATTGAAAATCTTGTCAATGTTCAGTGTCAGCGGCAACAGCGCTTGGCCAGCTAGCCAGCCAGCCAGCCAGCCGTCTAATTAATTATTACCTTGACAAGAATCGCACAAGCCACAAAAAAATACAAATAGAGATCCAAGTGGGTAACATAAGGCGATTTTGCGATATCTGTCGATGGCTAATTAATTGGACAGCCCTGGGGCTTGAAAAATATTTAAGCCACAGCTTAAAATAAACCGAAAATGTTTGATTCATATTTTTACATAAGAAAACTATGGATTTTCTATTTATATTGTTTATTGTATAGCACTAAATGCGTTTATATTATTATTTCTATGAATTTGTTAAAAAAAAGTAGTTATTCACATTTTACCTAATGAAGCCTCCTGAAGTTCAGTAACCACCAAACAAAAGACTTAGGCAACAAACTGGAATATTTCTTTGAAATTATTTTGTAAGGAACAAAAGACTTGAGTCAGGAACTTAAATATTAAATTTGAAGCCACAAAACCAACATAAATTCAATTACTAATTACTGTGGTTTTCTTTTTTGTACTTTTCCAGGCAACGGCAGTTCTCCAGCCCAGAATTCAACGCGCAGCATCAGCCCGAACAGCTCGACGACCAACAGTCAGTTCAGCCTGCAACACAACAGCTCGGGGAGTCTCGGCGGCGGTGTAGTGGGCAGCGGAGTGGGAGTGGGAGGCGGAGGCAGCCTTGGCCTAGGCGGCGGCGGCGGCGGCGTTGGAGGAGGTGTTGGTGGCGGCAGTTGCACGCCCACATCGCTGCAGCCTCAGGTGAGTGAGGAAAATTAATTATTCCATCGCACAAATTGAATAAACTTTCCCAAAACAACGTGTAGTCCTCGCTGACAACTTTCAAGCAGTCGCCAACTCTATTGAACGGCAACGGAACTCTATTGGATGCCAATATGCCGGGCGGTATACCAACACCAGGAACCCCGAATTCCAAAGCCAAGGTGCGTTGTTGTCTTTCCATTTTGATTCCCTTTGTATTTATTTTAATCTCTAATCTTGCAGGACAATTCACACTTTGTGAAATTGGTGGTGGCCCTCTATCCATTCAAGGCCATCGAAGGCGGCGATTTATCGCTGGAAAAGGTAAGTTTAAAGGTTAATTTATAGCCCATATAAATTTATGAATATGCATATATTTCTGTATAAACAGAATGCCGAATACGAGGTAATCGATGACTCGCAGGAGCACTGGTGGAAGGTCAAAGATGGCCTAGGTAATGTCGGCTATATACCCAGCAACTATGTCAAGCCCAAGGCACTGCTGGGACTCGAGCGTTATGAGTGAGTAAAACGAGATTTTAAGCATATCTCTTGACTCCAATTTGCGATATTTAACGTTTCCTTATTCTCAAATTCCAGATGGTATGTGGGCGACATGTCGCGACAGAGAGCCGAGTCCCTGCTTAAGCAGGGCGACAAGGAGGGCTGCTTTGTGGTGCGGAAGTCATCGACCAAGGGTCTCTACACATTATCGCTGCATACCAAAGTGTAAGTCCAATGATCAACCTTACAGAAGTGTAAAAATTAATCCCATTGTGATCCCTACTTCCCGCACAGTCCACAATCGCACGTGAAGCACTATCACATCAAGCAGAATGCCCGCTGCGAGTATTATTTGAGCGAGAAGCATTGCTGTGAAACCATACCCGATCTGATCAACTATCATCGCCACAACTCTGGGGGACTGGCCTGTCGCCTCAAGTCCTCGCCCTGCGATCGCCCCGTGCCGCCGACGGCTGGCTTGTCCCACGACAAATGGGAGATCCATCCCATGGAACTGATGCTGATGGAGGAGCTCGGCTCGGGTCAGTTTGGCGTTGTGAGGCGTGGCAAGTGGCGTGGATCGATCGATACGGCAGTCAAGATGATGAAGGAGGGCACCATGTCCGAGGACGATTTCATCGAGGAGGCCAAGGTGATGACCAAGCTGCAGCATCCGAATCTCGTGCAGCTGTACGGCGTGTGCTCCAAGCATCGACCCATCTACATTGTCACCGAGTACATGAAGCACGGCTCCTTGCTGAACTACTTGCGGCGGCACGAGAAGACCCTCATTGGCAACATGGGTCTGCTGCTGGACATGTGCATACAAGTGAGCAAGGGCATGACCTATCTGGAGCGCCACAACTACATCCATCGCGATCTGGCTGCCCGCAACTGTCTCGTTGGCTCCGAGAATGTCGTGAAGGTGGCTGACTTTGGCCTGGCGCGATACGTTCTGGATGATCAATACACCAGCTCTGGCGGCACCAAGTTCCCCATCAAGTGGGCACCGCCCGAGGTCCTCAACTACACGCGCTTCTCCTCCAAGAGCGATGTGTGGGCTTATGGTGAGTGGTTTTTTCTAGCTTATTCCCATTATGATCTAATAATTACTGTACTGTTAATCTCGAAAAAAAAAGGCGTGCTCATGTGGGAGATCTTCACCTGTGGCAAGATGCCCTACGGCCGCCTAAAGAACACCGAGGTTGTGGAGCGTGTGCAGCGCGGTATTATTCTAGAGAAACCAAAGTCGTGTGCCAAGGAGATTTATGATGTGAGTTAGTCTAGTTAATTAGACAATTACAGCCTGTATTGATTCCCCTTTTAACCCACCCCGAATAGGTCATGAAGTTGTGCTGGTCCCACGGACCCGAGGAGCGTCCCGCCTTCCGTGTGCTCATGGACCAACTGGCTCTAGTGGCCCAGACGCTAACCGACTAAGCAGCGGCAGCCATTCGCCTGGAATCCAAACACGCACTGAACCACAACACACACTGAAAGCATCATTAAGATATTGTGGAGAACGTTAAAGGCGTTACAATTAGGTTACAACAGATATAGATATACATATATATAGATTTATACATGTGTATATGAAGCATAAGATTCCGCGACGATACTTCGGCATACTTGGATTATTTGAGAAAGAGAGAGAGAGCTGAGCGATAAATGATATCATTATGTTTATATATGAACGCGTTAACACTACTGACAGTCACATACGTATATATAGCAACTACTATATATAGAGAGAGAGAGCAAGGCGGCGATAAAATGCGTTTAAAGGATATATATATATATATAGTGTAAACTGTAGTTAATAGTCCAATTTTTGATACATTTCACATGATTACGACATATATATATATATGATATGGTATGAATATGACATGATATATGATATTTAATTGTGCTTTTTAAAAATAGCGATAGCCACTGTGCTCTAAGTAAAAATTACGATTATGATGATGAAAACAAGAAAACTGATTAAGCATTAAAACAATTTAACAAGTAAGCCTCAAAGTCGAAAGCGCAACAAACTGATAAAAGAAAAAATGGTTGGATGAAAGATGATGATAAGTTCCGTAAAAGAGAACATCAACCACATTTTTAGATCTAGTTTTGTACGTGTGTGCTTAGTTTAAGTTTTGTGATTTATTGTTTAATTATTTGCGCGATTTTGTATTTGTATTTAATGACTCTTTGCGATGATCTTTTTTTCCACGCGCTCGAAAGTACGAATACGCGACATTTATAATACCATATTATGCTTTATATATTTTTAAATTGAATTCTTGAGGTTTTTTTTAATGATATAACGATCTATTACGATATATATGCACATATATTTTACTGTAATTTTATGAAAAGTTTTACTTAATTAATTTTATCATTTCTGAGTAAGGAAAAACGCAAGAAAGAAAACGAAAAGAACAAGAAAAGCCACAATAAAATGTATATGTGAACATTTATTTATTTTGTACCCATTTATTATTATTATTTTCAAACAAAGTTTTTAAGAGGAAGACTGCGGTTTCACCAAAAGTAAATACAAGTAATGTTTGCGAGCCAAATCAGACAGACCACAGACCAGCAGCCGAAGAACAGAACCAATAAGCAGAAAAGCAGAAGCAACTCACATAGACTTATAGCCAGACTATACAAGATACTGCAAAGAACCCAAAAATCAAACTGAAATCAACAAAAACAAATGCAAAAGCAAAAAACCGAAACCGATAACCAAAAAGCCAGCATTTTGTACAACCTTTTTGATACAGCTTTTTGATATGGGAATACCAAACTATATACACGAAAAAACCAACAAAATGGGGTTTGTATACGTTTATATACGATATACATATATATAAATGTGCGGTTAGCTTTTAAGTAGGCTTACGATCATGATGAGGCCATCATGTCCACCTACGATGATTCCTCTCTCTCTCTATCTATCGCTGGGGCGGACAGCAGCCGCCATATCCTTGCAGTAGCCACTAATCCTTCAAGAACATATGCAATCTACGAGTTACACTACTAAACATATAATAATACGCGGCTTAGTTGACTTCTAGCGAACTATATATATTATATATATACGATAATAAACACACGAAATACGAAACCCAAGCCCAGAAAAAACCAAAATCATCAACGTGATATTGCTAATAAAAACAAACAGAAAATAATTGTCGTGTTTTATGAATAGTTTTTGAATTTATTTGTGTTTATATTTAAGAGTGTAATAACTGCAACTGTCTTCAAAGTGGCGGTGAAATGTTGTTTTTATCATATTCATATCACAGCCAGCTTTGAGGAGCGTTGCGGTTGTCCTGGCAACAAGGAGATGTGTTTTGGGGAGCTCACAGATCGAAAAAGTTAAAGATTAAAATATGAAGTATGCTGTTTACAATCTTGATTATTATTTATAAAGGGAAATTAAGAATTTTTGATATGGATTCTGTAATGTTTTCTTTATTTTTAAACAATTTGAATGTTTCAAATTGCCACCTTGCCCCCAAAACTATGCAAACTTCTTGTTTATAGTTAAGGAAAATTAAATTTTTGTTTGGGTAACTGAAATCGAAGCTAAGGGACTTTTTATTTTATTTACATTGCCTACTATTAGGATACCATTTATAAAATAATAAAGAATGACCGGGCTAAAGCTTGATATTTAGTTTTTATAAGTACCCAAATTTAGCTACTTATACTAAGGAATTCCTTTAGACTCTGGTTAATCGCAACAATATTAGCTTGGCTTGTATATGCAGCTATTTCAGGAGGGAACTACCGAATGCTACCACAGTACCCTTTGCTAGGACTTATATTTCTAATTCTAATCAAACCATAATCAACAAACAACTGAATTGTAATTAGCTTAATATTTTCTTATATCTTTTCCTTTTTCCCATTGTAAATCAAGAGATATTGAACAAATTTATCATCGCTTATATTCCTTAAATTTCCTATATGTATCATTCCCATTTAACACGTTTTTTACTCCATTATTAGTCTACTACATTCCCATAAAACTAAACACAGAATCGATCATGCTCCATTAGTCACGTGTGTGGGTGAAGGCTGTCTGTGGTGCACCACATATGACCGGGCTTTTGAAGCGATCAGAAGAGGAGCGCAGCAGGCGGAGACAGATCTGGCGGAGGCAAGACCGCGATCTCGCATTACATAAGCACCGTCAATCGGCGTTCGTTGGTTTCATCCATAAATAGGCCTTCCCGATGAGCGAAGCGCAAGCCCCAATCGAATTACTGATAGTCAATGAGCCATTAAGATACAATTCGCAGTAGTGGGCAGGCGTCCGGGGGCAATGTCTATGTAAGGTGACCTTCCCCTAGATATCTGACTTTCTCAATACGAGTATATGTAAATCAAGCAAAAAGGTCTAATAAATTGTACATAATATGCGCGTTCGATGCGATGTTTGGAAAGGGGAAATGGAATTGGAAGGCACTCCCCTGCAAGATTCTTCATATGTATATATTTTTACAAAAATTGATTTTATGTAATAAAATAAAATGGATTTCTTACTAATATATATTTCGTTTTTTACACGAAATGGAATTAATTAATTTTATAAACATTATATTCCTTAGAAATGTTAATAAAGCCTTTCCAAATTAGATTCCAATTCCATCTTACCATAGCTTTTCTTATTCCAATTTAAAATCGAATTCCAATTCCAAATATCACTTTAACACAATTCCAATGCAGACTCTATAGTTCCACAACAGTTACTCTTTAACATAGCCTGCCCCTGTTAAGCTATTAACGCCAACGCAAAAGCTTACGTTACGTCTTTGCCTCGCTACGTCGCCGAAAATGAAACGAAAAAGCGAGCGCTAGCGACTTTGGCCCGCAGTTTCTGTTCGACAGCCCTCGAGTGCGGTTCAAGCTTCAGCTACCTATCTACATACATAGCTCATATCACCTGCAGTTCAGCGCGGCAAAACAAATTAAATCAAATAAACAAATCAGCAAAGTGTGTATTTTCGGAAACCGCTAATAGATTTCAACGCTCAAGAGCGGCTGTCACTTGAACCCAATCAACGAACGAACAAATCAACGAAATAATAAATCAGCCACGAAGTCTGCAACAACAACGAATCTCATCGAGTGTTTTTTGAGTGAACAGATGGTTGGAAAAACCTCTAAAAATCGCTCTTAATCCTGACACGGACTGTTGGCCCAAGGAGTAAAGTGAAGTTTTTTCTGTGCACAAAAAGAAAGTAACGAAAAGTCAAGACGAAATCCAAAGACAGTGGAAACAGCGGAAAGAGAGAGATACCTCTTGATATTGCATTAGCCTGAGGTAAGGATATAAAAACTGGAGTAGGCGTTAACCAAGTCTGAGGATTGCGTGCTGACGCTGAACCGACCCGACCCGACCCGACCTCAAAGTTCATTGACTGTGTGTTGTCTGTCTGTCTAACCGTCTGACTATTGGCATTTCCTGGTGGTGTAGGGCTCCACCAGCACCTCCTCCTCTCCCATATCCGACTCCCCAGTCAGCTGTGCTCCCCCGCCTTTGTTTTGTCAATGAGAGACAGTGCCGCCACTCCGTCGTATTGATGTCACTTGTTGGAGTAACCCTTCCGCAGGTTCACTGCCGGAGTTTTTGATACTTTTTTTTTCTAGCCGTAGACGTAGAGCCCATGACATCAGCTCTAATAACCAGTATTTGCTCGACCCGAGACAGCGACTCAGCTAATTTTTCAAAGTCACAACACACTAAAAAAGCGTTAAGCACACACAAAATTTAAACAATAACCGAAGAAAAGGTTAAAGCGGAAAGGTAATCAGCCCGGGGGGGAACTAAAAGTCTTAGTAAATATTTAAAATGATTTATGTATTAACTAAAATGAGCAAAAGAAGAGGCGAGGGAAAGGAAAAAGAAAGATGAAAGATTCAAGTTATTTAAGCAAATTATCTAATAGGTATTTTAAATAATTATTTTTAAATGTGATCTTATATTTAATAGAGTAACCTAAGAAAAGACAAAGCAGAAAGGGTATCAGCCAGAGAGGAAATACAAATTGAATATTTAAAAAAGAAAGGGTATCAGCTTGGGCGAGAATATTATTTTTGAAATCAAGCAACAACCATTAAAATTACATATTTCGATATGCAAATCGTTCAGAGATCATCGCGTAGCTTTCGCATAAATCGCTGAAGCGGAAGCGCGTTGTCCCATTAAAGTTACAATAAAACACTGTCAACATTCGCTTAATTATTACAAATTTATTCTAAAATTTCCATAGTGGCCTAAGAACGAACGAAGCTCCAGTTACAAATAGAAATAGAGAGAGAGGAGGGTTTCTTTGCCAATTTTTCCCGCCTCATTTCCCTAGCTTTCTCTGAGGCCTAGAGCCAAACCACGTCCGCCGTGGAACCAAGTGAGAATGTTGCTCAAACTTAATTAGATTTGGAGATCGGAAACTAGTTCACTCAGCCAGCCAGCCAGCCAGCCAGCCAGCAGCTGACGTCAGGTGCTGACTTGGCTTGGTCTCGGCGGTGTTTTTATCAACCAAGTTGAGTTCGTTTTGCGCTGTTTTGGCTGTGATTTTTTCGATTTGTGATGTTTTTGTTTTGGGCCTCTTGCCGGTAGCTCTTTTTTTGGTAGAAACCGCACAACTTGTTCGCTGTTAATTAAAGTTATATACATCAACATGATGGCTGGGGGCAAGCAATAGTTAATAGAGACACAGCACAAGCGAATTATGGCGAATGTATTCAGAGTGAAGTCATGGAGTTTTCAGCTCTCTGCGTGGGTCGCAGCTCCGTCTGGAAACTCAATTCCAAGCTGCCTTCTCTTCGGACAACTCTATGTGGGCTAAAGGAAACAGACAGCCGGCAGCAAGAGGCCGTATTTGGGCGTTAAAGCCACCAAGATGGACGGGACTGACTGACGACTGGAAATTGTCCAAATTTTGGGGAATGAGCTCATATTTTTAATTCGCCATTTCGAGGAGAGCGTGAAATGAAGTCAAAAGAAAATAAAAACGTTTTGTGTGGCCAGCGTGATTGTTAATGATGTTGTGAAAATACCCCATATTTGGTTAACCAAAGAGGGGTATATTCAATGGTCGGAAGAGTATCAAATGGTTCTCGTTAATTGTTATATCTTAGATGGAATTAGAAATACATCTTTAATTGGTATATAGTAAAGTGAATTGTTTTGTACCTGATAACCCAAAGAGTTGTGGGAGTTGTCTTATAATTAAAAATTTGGTAGAAATTAAGACAGGAAACCATCTCATTTCATTTGTTTAACTTAATTGCAATTAGTTCTTTTTTTGGGCATACTTAATAGTAATGGCTTTCCTTTCACAGTTGATTGGTTTAATTTCAAATACAGAAAAATCATTTCTTGTCATAAGTCTTGATAAGTTATGTATAATTAAACAATTTCCAAAGCAGTATTTAATTCAAATTTATTTAAAGAATAATTTAATTAAAATTTATTTAAAGAAATATACTTGTCACTCTATTGATTTTAATTTAAACTTATATCTTTCTTGGCATAGAGTTGTGCTGTTAAATAATTTTATAACATATTGTTTAAACATTCAAACACACAGTACTTAGGCTTCGATTCCCCTCCCAAATTGCATGCTTATTTCATATTTTTAAAGTTGATATCACAAATTAAAGCTGACGTGTGCTAAATCTACCGCTTTTTGCTCTTGCTGTTGTTGTTGTCATCGCGGGTGCACACTCCCGGGTCAATTGTGTGAATATCAATTTAAATCAAATCAAAATAAAGCGAAAAAACAAATCAGTGGTGAAGGTCACACAGATAACACTGACAAATGTGCAAAAAAATCTCTATAACTACACACAAGTTCGGTTAACAAGGTTTGTTTTGAAATCTGTTTGCAAATAATCTTTAGAGAAATCGAGAAAAAGAGAAGACTGTACAAAGAGAGAGAGTGTGTGTGGGTGATGCTGTTCTCTGCCTTATAGCAGGTTTTATCGGTTCCATCGGTTCTCAGTGACCCCCCGCCGATCCGTGCATAGATTATAATCCGAGCATCACCATCTATAACTTGATTACTGAAATCGGATCGCCACATGCAAATTCATTGCATGAGCCAACTAACGCTCTATTAACTTGATTAAATGCGACCTCTTAGCCGGCGACTCACCAGAGGCCATTCGAGTTGCAGCACTACACTTGGCGAAAATAATTGAGTTTTATTACTTCAATTTGACAACAATGAATTCGAAAAATTACTAGATTCATTCCGTTGAAACAGTCTTAAGAGGTCTGTGAACTGATGCTAAAATAAGCAGTTTGAGAAACTAGTTTTGTTAACAAAAAATTATTAAGCTTAATCCATATTTATGGAATTGAAACTAATAGAATACTTATTAAAAACAGGGGATTTTATTTTTAAGTTCCTTAGCTTAAATTCCTGATTAATAGGAGCAGTCACAAAGTGCTTAAAATAAATGGTAACATTTAATGGGAATTAATTATTCATTATTGTATGGAATTTAGTGACTCTTTCATATATTTTCCAAAACAGATTAAGTACCTTTGAATGTAGAATTTAAATAAATAAATTGTTCCCAGTTCTAATTTGCTTCACCTGAACTAAGTACTTTAATTTAAACAGTAGGTTATGGATTAGTATCTGGAGAACTAAGTACTTTAATTTAAATCGTAGTTTATGAAATAGTATCCGGGAATATCTTGACTAAATTCTTAAACAATGTTCTGCTTATTATATAATTATTACTATTCTATTATTTTATTAAACACCTTTTTTTTGTACAAATAGCTGTATTAAAATCTCCACTTCGATGTCAAATATATTGCTTAAAGCCGTTTTTTGTTGGTCTGTGCCAAAACCAAACCGTGGGCAGACAACGGTCTTGGGTCTGAGATCCACAGCGTCTGACAGATGTCTGACTTCTGTGTTGGCTTTCAGCTGCCAGCCAGTGGCTGTGATTCATAGCATTTTCTTAGCTGATCTTGGCCTCGAACGGCAATTGAACATTATGATGATATTAAGCGTGCTGAGTGTGGGTTCCAATCGGCTGGATGGTGATGTAAGAGTCACCATATAAGTCTTAAACAGAACAGAGCAGTGTCGAATGGCGAATTGCATGCGAGGTCAGGGTGGTGGGAGGTAAACGTGGCAAGTGCAGGGGGGAAACAACCAGAGTGGCAAGAAAAAGCAACGGCTTCATTGGCCCTGTTAACAGCCAGGTTCCGCCCCCAAACATTGCTGTAATTATTTACACACAGCCAGGAGAGTTTTCACGGCCATCACAAGTGGCACGCTTTGGCTTTCTTTTCGAGTTAGAGCTTGAGTTTATTTTTGTTTAGGTTTTGACTTTAGCATTTTCCTCTTTCCTCGTCCGTCATGCAATTGTCGGCCATAAGTCATTAAAAGTAATCGTTTTGTTGGCTAACATGCCCCACAAAATGGGCAACATATTTAGCACTTGGCATACTTCGTTTCGTTTCGGGGCGCAACCTTGTTGACCAGGCTTATAATTTCCTAGCCCCCCCGAAATCCGAAATATACAAATCAGAGCCCAGAGCCCACCCCATATCGATTACACGGCAGATAGTTACCAGAAAGAGCTCCTGCTGCTGATCCTGATACCAGCCGGCACCGTCTGTTTCAGCCAGCCTGTCGATGGGCCAACACTTAGTGGGACTGCTCGCGTTATAGCCTGCGTTGAGCTGTGAAAAGAAGGTCGTCGCCCAGGGCAGCCGGGCTTCGGGAGGAATAGGAATGTTATTGAGGGGGGTCTCGCACATAAAAATATTAATTCTGCTCAACTCTTTACCAAATAGCTGGGAAATATATTTCTGATAAGTTTTTTGTATGGGTCTTAGGGTAAACCCCGGAATTGGTAGTTGTAGGTTACAAGCACATGCCCACATTGTATTTGTCTGTGTGAGAAATTTAATGAAGTGATTAGAGATGACATTTAAAAAATAGCATTTATCTATTATATATATAATTATATATTAGCTATTTAACACCAAAAACGGCTAGATTTAGCTACAGCATGACAATATCCATCACTAATGCTGCTAAGACGCCGAAGTCTTACGAATGTTAATAGCGTGCATGTGTCGGCAGAGCGCCAGCAGCGACATATTGAAAACAATAGAAAACTATAGAAAAGTTCTCATAAGGGATGCAATATAGTATTTTAAATATTGGATTCATTCTTTCAAAAAACTATATATAGCGCTAAAAAAACGCATTTAAAAATTGTTTGTCTTGAATTAATACTTTTCGGCACAATTTAAATAGATTTAAAATTTATTATTTATATTAAATCTGATTATTATAAGTACAAATAGAAGCTGAACTGAAAAAGAAATGTTCAAAATATAACGAATTAAACATTATAAACAAAAAAGGCATGAATGCCTAGGCCTCTGATGCATTTACCGTGCTAAATGGTAATTTATCCGAAATTAGCTTAGAATTTTTGGGTGGTTGGTGCACCTTCCTGTTGCCCCTGCCACTGCTGCCAGCTGCGACACTGACGAAGCCTACCGCAAAGTTATTGCCGTTGTTTGTCTTTCACGCCAAAGCACGAAAATCCAACAAAAAATTGTAAAGAGGCGCCCAAGGAAACGAGCTACCGACAGAGTGACAGCCGACACCGACTTCCCTTTGGGCCTTTTATGCATGTCGGTTACCTTACACACCTGCCTCTATTAGCTGCCTCACGGAATTGGCCCAGAAAATTCGAAACAAGGCCCAGACGATTGATTTTTGTGTCATCGACTGGCAGTTGGCGGGTAGCCCGTGGAGTAGGGCGGAATTTGGATTATTAGGTTACCCAAATTTGGGGGTCGACTATAGATTTCCAGTTCTACATAAGTCACCCTTTCACACGTGTAAATGTCATTTCCAGGGGAATGTAAATCCTAAATTTTCTAACCTTGAATAAATCACATATACAGCAAGATGTCTGAGGTGGTTGCCTGGGTTATATTATACAAATGTTGACTAATGGATGACTTTTCTTAAGGTCGGCTCCGGGAGGAAGCTTAACAGGGAACAGGGACCTTGTGCCCGTGTCCGCAAGATACGACTCTTAAGCATGGGCGGCAATGTGGAGCAGCGTCCCTGGACACCAACTGTCCGCATTGGAAAAATAGCTGCTGAGACCAGCAATCCGGGTCCGGCCATTGTCCAGCTGCCGACATTGATTGGTGAGTTCTAGGAAACATTACTCTATAAAACACTGTCTTGTAATTGCATTTCTGTTGCAGGCAGCAAAGTGCCAGACTCCAAGAAGAAGGCAGCACCTTCCTACTCCTTTGGCCACAAGTTGGGCGGCAAATACGAGACCTTTGGTCCTGGTCCAGCACAGTACAATGTCACGGGTCTGCGGTCTAAGGGTCGCGACTATCCACGGGCTGCCACCCTCCAGAGTCGACCCAAGGAGTTGTCGCGCTTCTCGAATCCCGGACCCGGCGAGTACGATGTGGTGCCGGCGGCCAAGGCGGTGATCGATGCCACGCCCAAGTACACCTTTGGCCAGAAGCCGGCAAGCCTTAAGCAGTTCCAGATCCCAGGTGAGTGCGATCGCCTTTCTATACTTTCTTCTCCTCTGGTGGTGTTTGAATGGTGTTTTTTGGACCTGGCATTTTGGAGTTTGGATTTGAAGTTGAATTCGGTTGTCGATTTGTGGTGTGTGTTGCATGCGCGGATTGAGTGGAGAAGGAGAAAAGTCATCAATCAATCATGGAGCATCCCTGTATATAGAAGCGACTCATTAAGCAATCTGAAACCATATGCCAGTTGTATCTTCATCTTCAGGCAGCGCGTAAGTTGCCTAGTCCCTTTCTTCATAATTCCTTTCTTTAAACTCCTATCTCGGTAGCTTGTGTAGAAGTAACTGCTTGAGTAGCATTCTATCTCTGTACCTTGGTCTGAACACTAGAATGTATGTTTAGTCTTTGTTTATTTTTATCTTATCTTATTCACTTTATTTTAATTTATTTGGGGTTTGATATAATTGAGCTCGTTTTATTTGGAGCTTCCCCTTAAAAACGCTCAATTTTTACCTTAAATGGCGCTGAAATTGTATTTAAATTAAAAAAGGTGGGCGGAACAATAAATGCGTCATAAGTATAATGAATAATTAATAATGATTCATAATTGTTAATAGTACAAAAAACGTAACTTCCCTTGCCAAAACTTGTTCTTAAACGCAAACGGGAACATGCTGACTTAATTTCATAATTATTTCCATATGCGGTAGCTGTTTTATGTTCTCTGTGTTCCATATTCCTTGAATTTTAGCTTTTACGACATTCGGTTGTATATACAAAAATGTGTTTTATAAGCGTTTCAGTAATTTGTGTTATGTTGTGCTTTTGTTTGCGTTGATTTGATTATAATTTGTGACATTTTTCTCTTTTAATGAATGAATCGAAACCTTAGGTCCCAACCATTATCGAGTGGTGCCACTTGATGTCGTCAAGCGGCGAGCGCCACGGTATTCCTTTCGCATTAAGGTTAACGTGTACATTGTTAACAATCCAGGTAACCCAACTAACTGTTGTGCGTTCCGGTGTCGGTCCTAGAGCTCCTCTCCCCAACTTCTGACTAACTTCCAAACACACCCATCACTAATTGTATCTCTTCTGAATACCTAATTGTATCTGTACCTTAAGCTCTCTAGCTCACCCTTAGTCGTAGCTCACCTAGTTTAGTAGACCTCTAGTTAGTAGACCTCTTTAGTCTAAAACAATGGCCGTACCAACTTTTTATGTTTTATTAACACTAACAGCTCCGAATAGCTATTGCCCTGAAAAGGTCACGCAATCAAAAAAGAATGCGCCACGCTACACTTTCGGTAGACGAACAAAAATCCAACACGATCAGGGCACACCAGGTAATATTCTCCATATGATACTTCTCCCCCAAAAAAGTAACTGTAATCGTATCAATATCGAGGCACCTTTCTATCTCAAGCGAGCCCAATTGGACAAAATATATGTATCCATATAGAATTGTTGCGCTTTTCCGTTTCGTAATCTTTCTGACACCCGTCGAGCACTTAATGGATAACCTAATGCTGATATCTGTCCCGTTCGCAGCTCCTGGCGCCTATTGCCCCGAGAACGTGAAGCTCAGCAAGACGCCGGAGTTTAGTTTTGGCATCAAGCATCACGAACAGCGGCCGGACTACACGCCAGGTAAGTAATACCTTTAAAGCAGGCCTGCCCACACGGCGCACCTGAGAGGCTCTCTTAGCAGTTTGCTTTGCATGACGCCCTCGGGTGGGCAGTCTGACCGGCTCTGCTATAAAACTTTTAAGCCACAAGTAGTAGATGCGTTATTTCTTATGTGTTTTTATTATTTTTTTATTCACATTATTATTACACATTATTTATTATTTTACAATTCAGCGCCAGGCACATACAAACCCGAACAGGTTGTCCTAGAACACATGCCCGCCTATAGCTTTGGCTTGAAAACCAAGAACATTCAGGTCAGCGAAACGCCAGGTGAGAGGCTATTCAACTAGGCTTTGATTAGTTCACAAGTTTTCTGAACACTTTTTTGGTTATTTCCTAAAGCACCCGGTGCTTACAGTCCCGAAAAATCACGGTTACACTCGACACCTGCTTACACGATCACAGGCAAGGCCTCGCACGATGTAGTCGATTGCACACCAGGTAAGTGTAAACAAAGAAAATGTTTCACCAAGTTTGAATTTCAATTTTTGGTCAATTTTTTCGACCTTTCTTGCCACGATCACTCGGCTCTTACACGATCTTTACCATATATATATTTCAGCCCCCGGCGCATACGAACCCGAGAAGTGCGTGCTGGGCAGGACGCCCGCCTTCAGCTTCGGTCATCGCGTCGAGCTCGTAAAGGTCAGTGACACTCCGGCGCCGGGCACCTATCAGCCCGAGAAGGTCCGGCTCGACCATACGCCCGCCTTTACCCTAGCTGGCCGTCCTGAGACGAAGCCCGTG
Organism: Drosophila parvula; assembly: GCA_018904695.1. Classification (NCBI taxonomy): domain Eukaryota; kingdom Metazoa; phylum Arthropoda; class Insecta; order Diptera; family Drosophilidae; genus Drosophila; species Drosophila parvula. The sequence goes on along the minus strand of JAEIIG010032895.1, from coordinate 462 downwards.
AGTGAAACTCCAGCTCCTGGTTCGTATGCCCCGGAGAAGTATCGCCTCGACAGCACGCCGGCCTTCACCTTCGGCGGTAAGCACAAGGCGCACCTTGAGAGCTCCACTCCGGCACCGGGCGACTACCGCCCCGAACGAGTCCGGCACGATCACAACCCCGCTTTCTCATTTGCCGGTCGCCACGAACTGCACAAGACAAGCGACACACCAGCTCCCGGAGCCTACGACATGGAGAAGATTCGGCAAGACCACAATCCCGCCTTCTCTTTTGCCGGACGGCATGATAGTCAGAAACCCGACAATACTCCCGCTCCTGGAGCTTACAGCCCCGAAAAGGTTAGGCAAGATCATAATCCTGCTTTCTCGATGGCTGGAAAACGCATCCAAAAGATCCCGAGTGGAACACCAGCTCCTGGTGACTACTGCCCAGAAAAGGTCAGACAGGACCACAATCCCGCCTTC